>VDFB02270651.1:328941545-329057337 GCA_007258455.2 Sequoia sempervirens
TTTAAGGGTTTAGAGTTTAGGGTTGGTGGCAGAGGGAGAGATGGAGGGAGGAGTGAGAGAGAGAGACCCAAGAGGAGAGAGGGGTAGGGAGGGAGAGTCTGAGAGAGAGAAAGAGATTTACAGAGGGTAGAGAGGAGGGTCGGCGGTTTGAAGGGCTGGGGTTTATGGGGTCATGGCCTGGGGCCTAAGGGTTAAGGGAATAGGGCCTAGGCTCAGGGGTAGAGGCAGAAGTGTAGAGGGTTAAGGGTAGAGGTGAGGAGATATGATTGGAGTGAGAGAGAGAAACCTGAGAGAGGAAAAGGGGTAGGAAGATGAGACTGAGAGAGAGTGGGAGGAGGAGTGAAGAGAGAGGGTAGAGGGTTTAAGGGTTAATGGCTCTATGGTTTAGGGTAGAGGGGAGAGATGAGGGAGGAGAGAGAGAGGGCAGGGTCGGCGGTTGGCGCCTTGGGTTTTGGGTTTTGGGGTAGAGAGAGATAGAGGATCTTGAAGTGAGAGAGGGGGAGCAGGAGCAGAGAGATAGAGGTTAAGGTTAAGGGTAGAGGTAGAAGGTAGGGGGGTTAAGGGCAGAGGGGAGGGAGATAGGAGTGAGTGAGAGAGAGAGAGACCTGGCAGAGGGAGAGAGGGGGTAGGGAGAGTGGAGACTTGAGAGAGAGAGGGGGAGGAGGAGGGAGAGAGATAGAGGGTAGAGGCAGAGGACGGTTAGTTAAGGGGTTTATGGTTTTATGGTTATGGGTAGAGGGAGAGAGATAGAGGGAGTGGAGTGAGAGAGACCTAAGAGAGGGAGAGGGAATAGGAGGGAGAGTCTTGAGAGAGAGAGGGATGGAGTGGGAGAGAGATAGAGGGTAGAGGGTTTAAGGGTTTAATGATTTAAGGGTTAAGGGTAGAGGTCTAAGGGTAGTGTGGAGACATATGAATGAGTGAGATAGAGAGAGACTTGAGAGAGAGAGAGAATTATGGGGAAGGGAGATGGGAAGAGGGGAAGGAGAGAGAGAGAGAGAGGTGCTAGGAGGGAGAGGCTTGAGAGAGAGAGAGGGAGGGAGTGGGAGAGAGATAGAGGGAGATAGGGTAGAGGGGAGAGACATAGAGGGAGTGAGTGAGAGAGAGAGAGAGACCTGATAGAGGGAGAGGGGTAGAGGGAGAAATTGAGAGAAAGATAGGGTAGAGGGTAGAGGGTGAGGGTTTAAGGGTTTGGGGTTTACGGGTTAAGGGTTAAGGGCTTAGGGGTTTAGGGCTCAGGGGTTATGGGCAGAGGGAGAGAGAGAGGGACCATGAGAGAGAGAGGAAGGAGTGGACAGAGATAGAGGGTAGAGAGTTAAGGGTAGAGGGTATAAGGTAGAGGGTTAAGGGTAGAAGGGAAAAGATAGGAGGATTGGAGAGAGAGAGAACTAAGAGAGAGAGAAAGAGGAGGTGAGACTTGAGAGAGAGAGAGGAGGAGGAGTGGGAGAGATAGTAATATGTCAAGACTTTAAGTGTTAAGGGTTTAGGGTTAAGGGTAGAGGGAGAGATAGAGGGAGGGAGGAGAGAGAGACCTAAGAGAGAGGGGTGAAGGGTGAGAATTGAGAGAGAGAGGAGGAGGAGTGAGAAATATAGAGGGTTCAAGGGCTTAGAGTTTAAGTGTTAAGTGGCTTCAAGGTTAAGGGTAGAGGGAGAGAAGCAGAGGAGGAGTGGAGAGAGACCTGAGAGAGGGGGAGAGGGGTAGGGAGGGAGAGTCTTGAGAGAGAGAGGGAGGGAGGAGATAGATAGGAGGCATAGGGTTTAAGGGTTTAAGGATTGAAAGGGATAAGGGTAGATTGAGAGACATAGGAGTGAGTGGGAGAGAGAAACTTAAGAGAGGGAGAGGGGGTAGGAGGGAGAGACTTGAGAGAGAGAGGGGGGAAGAAGGGATAAAGATAGAGAGAGTTAGGAGTGGGTAGGGATAGGGGAAGAGGGGAAGAAGGGGAGAGAGAGAGAGAGAGAGAGGGAGAGAGGGAGAGGGGAAGATATAATATTTAAATATTATACATAATAATATAATATATTATATATTATACATAATTTCATAAGAGATTATCATAAATTGTATATTATATATTAAATTATAAACTATATTGCATATTCTAAACTAGATATATTAAAATAAACTATAAACTATTTATTGCATTTTTAAAATCATCTATTATAAACTATATTACATTTTTTTAAATCATATATAAAATAAATTGGATATCCTATATTTCTGACATAAACCTTACTGCCTAGGGGTTAGCCTCGGGCTTGCTTTGGAATTTGGCTAGAACACACCAATCCTATGAAGTCAACACAAAAAACATGTTTAACACCTTACCTTGCTTTTCTAGACTTCGCCCATGTGGCTGACAACTTATTTTTACCCAAAATTGATGAAACGAAAAGGGTTTCTAAAGGAGATTCTCAACTTTCCACCAATATAAATTATGCTTTACTTTGAATTTAATAAATAATTATTATTTATTTTCTATTTGAATTACAACTAAAGTCCTGATTGATAGGATGATTGAAAATCATCTATAGCTTTCAAATGGTATCACATTTTCTAAATCTAAAACATATGTCACATTCTATGCTTCACATACTATAGCATTAAAAAAAAATGAATTTCATGAAGTTTTGACCAAGTTAAGGTGGTCAGACATACGAGTTTTTATATTTTTTAAAAGTTGTAATAAAAAATTCATAATTAATTGTTTACTTGGAAAAAAATATTAAAAAATATGCATCACATCGAGACATGATTCCTCTACTTATATCTAAAATCTTACAAAAATGTTATCATTTTATTGTGGTTAGTGGTCAGACAGACACCTACTTATTTTTCCCTGAAATTTAAGTACTGCATTGAAATTTCAAATTTTCACCAAATATATTTTTTAAATAAACCTAGTAGTTTAGAAAATACATTCAATTTTCTACAAATTCTATTCTTACATATTTTTGAAATAATATAGATAACTTATTCAAATTTTTACGTCAAGTTGCCTAACTCTAATTTTTTTGAATTTTCATTGACACTTAAGGGCCTGTTTTTTCCATGATGATCCTACACATACCCTATATATTTAACTTTATGTGATTTTATATATTCATTTTTATTGACTACTATTCTAAATATATTCAAATTAGAGTATCGATTGTCAAACAACATACACCTTAAAATAAAACAAAGAAACCATACATAAACCACTTCAGAATGCCACCTTGGGGGAATGAATAAAGCAACAACTAAACACCTAAGAAAAATACTTCATCTAACCTATATATCAACCCATGTTTCAGTCAAAAAAGGAAACACCATATAAGTTGAACCCCCAAATTGGATGTATAAGCCGATCCTAACAGCCAACCTCGCCAAGGACACAAATTTCTCTAGAATGTAGTGAGATTCATCTATCGAATGCAAGAGATGCTAACAAAGGATTTCTACCAAATCGAATGACTTGAAGCTGACTTACTGCATAAATGGTTTGCAAGAAGTTTTGAATTCCAAACTCTCTCTACCAGTCGACACCACCATTCGGCTATCCACAACCTTATCTAAACCCTTTGTCATTTCAACATGAATTCTTGTAGAGATTTAAGATAGGAGTATGCCCTCTCTAAACACTAAAACCTGATTGATTTTAGCATAATATGGCTTTTGAATAGCTAAAGCAATATCTTATTGCCTACACAAGATCTAGGTATCAATTCTTTAAAACAAGAGATTTGAAATCCAAATGGACAACTGTGTGAAGGAGTCGTGCCATCCTTTATCAACCTTAACCATAGACAAAAAAAGAAATCCAAACATAGCATTAAGAAAAATCACATGTCAAGAGGTCAATGGTGGAAATTTTTTTAAGGAGATTTCCTTTGGATCCAAGGATTCAAAGTGCGCTAACCATGTGTTACATATGATTAACTCCCATAAATGATCTGTAACAATGAAATAGTCTGAAAGGGAAAGAGAGCTACATTGGTGGCTTAGGAGAAACTTTAGTTTTTAAAAAAAAGACCAATATCTAAGGTAGTGAAGCTACTAAACATCAAACTACCTAGCAATGCACCTTCAATTATAGAGTTTACGGTCAACCCCAACATATAAACCACTTGCTTAAAAATGAATAAGGAGCTCACTATATGAGAATTCGTCCACTATAAGCATGAAAAAGCAATTGCATTCAAGTCAAGTTTTTTAACATGCAAAGCCATGCCACAAATAGCAACCCCTATACTATTGGTAAGGCAACAAAATGACCAAGAAAAGAGGTGTGAAAGCAACAAGGAAATCAGATAAACAATATTAGCTAATCATTGATTTCTAGCATGATGTGAATACATCACATGCAGATGGACACCAAGGAGAAGCAAAACAACAATATTGCAGACCATAAACGTAGAGCAATAAATAAAACTAGACTACCAAGAGAAGAACAGACACTTAAAAACAAGCATCGAAGCAAAAATATGATGGAGAACTCACCTGGAGTCCAACGCTCGATGATGGAGTAGTCATGTTGAAGATCACCTGTTTGCAGCCACAAAATCCTTCCCAAAAACTTGATCACTTACTGAGATGAACGCATTCAAACACAATTTTCCCTGAAACAAAATTGTGTTCTTTTCAAAATTAATTTGCAGATGCAAAAATTAACTGATGAAAATATTTTTCAAAAACCCTCTTCCAAAACAAGGAGTTTTGTATTATTTACCAAATAAAAATCCAAAATGAGATAAGCTTTCAAAACTAAAAATAAACAAAATAAGCAAGTTTCCTAATCAACACTCTGTTTGACGTCATGCATGTGCACATATTATCTTTTTCCCATCTTTTCCTATTTCAAACTCATTTTTACATCAGTTTGAAAACTTATCATCTTTATTTAATTAAAAATCACATTACTTTTCTATATTTAATTAATTATCCTCACACAATAATAAAGTATTAATTATTATTAAATACCATTTAAAACAATACTTATAAAAAAAAAATTATTTAATAATAAACTATTTACTTTATATTTCACACAAAATTGATTTATTGAACTATTGCTTAAATCCCAAATTTATATAAATTACTTGGTAATTAAATTTTAATTTAATTAACTGATTTAACAAAGCCATTAAAATATTATGTTTAGCACATAATCCAATAACACAATAAACAATGAATTCACAAATAAACACTTACACAAATGTCCAGAAAGACCGATACGGAGGGGCACTACCAAAATTATCACCATTCCTCTTGGGGTTTTTGTTTTCTTCTCTTTCTTGTACTCATTCTAATTATTTATGAATCCCTTGTCATTTTTTATTCTTACTTCATGCTTATCATTTCTCTTCTTAAAAGGTTAAGAAGATTGTGACCAATTATAATTCTTACAATTCGTCTCACAATAAGCAAAATATGACTATAGTTTTTTCTCTTGTTTTATAACTTTCTCAAATACCTAATCCATAGTGGTTAGACCACACACATCAACTTTTGCACCTATTTGAGCATTTAGTCCCATGATCAATTTCCTAATTTTGAACCTTTCATCCTTCTGGTACTGGGGTACATACTTCAAAAGATATGTAAACTTCTCCCAATAATCTACCATATACATGCCTCCTTGACACAAATTCTAAAAGTCTGTAATATTTTGGTCAAATAAAATGTGAGGTAACCAGGTCTTTGTCTTAAAATGGTCACAAACTGGTCTCATGTTAAACTTAAGGAGCCTAACCCTAATTCAGTTTTCTTATTCATCCACCATATGGATGCTTCACTCACCAACTGATAGGCACCCCAAAATTTCTTAGTTACTTCAGAGTAGTTTCTAATCTTAAAGTACTTTCCATTTATGTGAGCCTAGCTTCCACAACATCACCACTCGTCATCCCATTGAACTTGGGTGGTGTTACCTTTTTTATATCCCTTGACACTTGTCAAGAGCTAGTTGATTCTTCGTTTCATTTTTAGTTCTAGTGTCAATATTATTTCCCCCTCTCTCACTATGTGTGTTGCAATCATGCCTATTTTCATCTTCCCTTTCTTGGGATGCCTCATGTTCTCCTTCTAGTTTACTTTGGCCCCTCACTTCCTGGTCCAAGGTACCAATCCTTTCCTATGTTTTATTTAACATGGTTAGAATTTGATCCAATTTTTCCATTGAATTTTTAAAATGATTTGACACCTTCTGAATTCCTCCAAGGTTTATTCAAGTTTTCACCATATTGAAATTTACTTTCCCTCACCTATAGTTCATTTTAAGTGCTTTATTAGATCTTCTAAATTTTTAACATTGGCACTAAACCAAAAATTAGCATTTACAACAATATTTACTTCAATACACAAATTTGGAAAAATAGCAACACTTTACTATATTTTATTTAGTGAATTTTTTAGTACATCCTTATTTAATACAAAAATTCTTTGATTGTATCTGACTACAGGTCGCTATCAGACAAAGATATTTCTTTGGGCTCTTCTTCTCTATTTGAATCTAACAGGATAAACTTAGAGGGTGGGTGTACTCGTAGGTACTCCTTCATCACCTCCTTTCCTACTCTAGGTACATCGCAACCACATTTGAATGGTATATCACAATGAGCAGATGGTTTATTTGGTTTAACAAAGGGGATAGTAACTATGGGTTTCTTGGCTGATTTTTCTCATTTCTTCCTTTCCAACCGAATACACTTAAGAGCATCAACAAGGGTTTTAGAATCGACAAAACATGCACCTCTTGAGTAGTTGATATTATTTTTCATTTTTACCTTTGGAGATGGTTCTCTCTTGGCCACTAAGCTAGGTAAGTTCTTGGGTACATATTTACTTGTAGTTTTCCTTGTTCCTTTTCTTGCTATTTTGGCACAAGAACACTTTCAAACATTAGCTAATTGTTTAATGTTTGAGAAAATTTTCTCTCCTTGAGCTCCTAGGTCCATGTGTTGAACTCACTAGCTTTGATCCCATATGTAATGCAATTAACTTTCAAAACTGGAATTTCTTAATGAATTAACAAGAAAGTAAATAACCACATGCTAAAAATCATACGTAATTTTTTTTAACTTTCTTATATTTCATTCATTTATAAGATCAAAAAATAAAATGGATACTACAATCATTTTAATTTGAAATGAAATAATTACAATAAGGGAAATTATGGTAATCTTTTATTTCATAGTACATATATACCTTGCATCAAAAAAAAAATTATTACAATTACACCATTATGTGTCATAAGGTCTTCCATATCTGGAATCTTGCATCTATCTCATAGGTCTTGGAGAAGTCATCTACAAGAGGGAAAGCATCACTTGAGTTCTTTACCTCCAACCATAGACCAACGATCCCCCACACACCTTCCATCTTGAAGTGGATCTACCCTTCACTAAGATTATAGGAAAAGGAAACCAAACAAAATATGTCATATGAGTCCTAGTATTGTGTCCTACATAATCCAATCAACCATACAACTTTAGACAATCCTCTAACTAAGTATGACCAATCTAACTAGATTATGAAATTTGGAACACTATGAACCAACTAAATGTGAGCAAAGATTTTTGCATTACTTTGGCCATAGTTTTTAAAAAAATAAACACTTCCTTAAGAAATGCAGTCATGAGTTTGCATGCCTCTAACTCAATTTGGAAATGTCATTTCACCTATGGTTTAATACTCAGTTGACTCATTTGAATTTTTATTTAACTTTTCACAAGTATTTAACATCAATCATGTATATCATTCTATAGTCGATAAGTGAATAAGGTTATAGAAAAATACTCTTGACAATGAACATCTGTATTGCGTACTCATAATTTTTCAAATCTTGGCTACTGTCATGTGTTCATATGTTTTTGTAATTATTTTAAGAGTGTTATACTCTCCTATTTTTCAAACAAAATACTTTTAAAACTATTTTACAAGTTATAGTACATTTAATTAATGACACTAACTCATGACTCTTTATTTATCATTTGAGGTCTTGATAACTTGTAACACATGTAAATATGATTTTTATTCACTAATTTCAAAACAAATTCCTCATAATATTTTTGATTTTTCTATTTTCTCTCCTTCATCCTTTTTTTCTTGGTACATAAATTAGAATTTGTATTAATATCAAAAAGATTACATTCTTCGTCTAGACACCAAGTGTCGATCATATGTTCTAGCATGGTTTGTTGTATAGAGAAGACCAAAGACACCTAACCATCCTAATACGACAAACATATAGACTGTAAAAGACACCAAGTTACAAAGAAAATACTTCAAATGCAACCCTGTTGATGATGTTTTATGCACAACTTAGACAAAATATGAAATCCTATCTCTCTTGAAAGGTAAATCTCTATCAGCAAGCCTTAAGAGATAACCCCAAGGTCTCTAATGTTAGGTCTTGACAATGCATAAACAACTCAGTGATAAATGTGAAAATGTTGGTTATCACAAAGGAACCTTACTACAAGCAAAGACTGCATCCTAAACTTATCAAATCTGGCAATGTAATGATACTTCAATCCTAAATCTAATCCAAATAATAAAGAAATAAAAAAAGATTATGGTTTCAAAGAGATATCTAAATTTAACTACTCCTAAGATTAACAATGCAAATGATGAAATACTTGAAATTGACCAATCCCTCATAAACTAATTCTTGCTTGACCAAGATAAATCTACAATCTCACAGAAATAATACAATCTTATAAAGTTTTAAAGATTTTCAGATCATGAACATTCATCCAAGACAACCCAATTGCAATTGAAATGAATAAACTTCACAATTGAGCTAAGAACAATGAATATAAAGGTCCAGACTAACTTTGCAAAGCAACTAACAATCAGCTAGCTACAAAAAGTATGGACCAAGGATTGTTGCAAACACTTCAAACATTAAATCATGAACATCATTGAATCAGATCTAAATCTAAGTCTAATAACTTTGAGCAATTTTAAAAGATAGAATCATAAGAACCATGCAAGATAAGTCAACACAAAAGAGATCACCAGAAAATCACAAAGCCTTTAATTGTATTGAATCACCAAATTTCAACAATAATTCCAATGTTCTGTTATAGTACTTGCTCAGAAATTGACTAACTTCTACCTCTGCTCTACTGCTAAATTCACTTGTATCTGTCTATGTATTCTATTCTATCTTCTTCTATATGTTACAAATGAGGCAAAGTGCCCAATTTATAGAGAACCCTAAGCATGTCGGCCCAATAAGGGTTTTTACAATCATAAAATAGCCAAAACAAGTTAGCCCAAGGAGAATTCAAAAAATAAATTAACATTAAATACATGAACTCAATCCAAGGTCAACCTAGGATCCTCAACATAATTTGAACCAAGGCACAAGTTTCAATGCAGCCCTAAATTAACTTCCTTCTCCAAGTCAACCAAGGGGTGGAGTAATAGTATTTGAATTTCTTCATTAAATTTTATCTCTAGAATTTCCAATGACCATGCCAGACTCAACCTGCACTCAGCAAAACCATCATCCAAATAAACTCAAATATAGATCAAAATCAACTCAGAAACGTCACTCAATCACAAAATACACAATCCGGGATTTTGAGCCAGCCGCGGAATCCAGGCCAGGAAGGAAATTTCAAAAAAATCCAGGCCAAGCAGATTCTAGTGAAAAAGGCACAAAATCCACCATAATCATCACAAAATGCAGAAAACATGCAAATAACAGTGTGCAATTCATTAATTAGAAGCATGGAATAAGCACTATTTAACATTAAAATCATTCATTTCATCAAATTCCAAGTTTCACCAAGCTTTCTAGAAAATCTAAAAAAATTCAGCTAGACTGGATTTCCACGAAAATGACAATCATTGCATAAAATTCGGGAAAACAAGGGGAAGCAGGAGAAACTGGGAAAATCTGACCTGACAGGAAAATCCCAAACCTGACAGAAAACCCAAGCAACAGCAATCCAACACGAATTCGCACTCAAATTGACCGAAGGTCACAAATTTGAGGAGTCGGGCATCGAAATCGCTTAACCTAAACCTTCAATAGATATTCCTTGAATTCTAGGCTCAATCAAAAGCAAATCAAAAAGAAATAGCAACACCCTAGGTATGAAACCTTAGATTTTAACCATGAAAGCACAGAGCAAGATTGAGACAAAGGAATTTGTACTCCAAGCAAGACCAAAAAATGCCAAAGCACAAATAGATCAAATATTTCTACTCAGGAGAATGCAAATGATAAAGAAAATTGGCATAAAGCTTTGAAAATTGACCAAACTCAAAAACCCGACAGCCAGACGGAAATCCAGAAAAATCTGACCCAGGCAAAATTTCGTGAAGGCCAGAAATCTCTGAATTGCAGTGTAAAAAAGGAAGCCAAACTTTGAGCGCAATCTGGGAAAATCCGAAGGGACAAAAAAATCCCGAACTATGGCCAAAACCCAAATGATAGCATTGAAACCAGAGTTTGAAAGAAATTTGGGAAAATCCGAATGGACAGGAAACTCCCGAACCTGGGTAAAAACCCGAACTTCACCCAAAACATAATATTTTCAATATGCAACTAGGGAAAAACACTTGGAAAAGCAAGATAAACATATTAAGTGCATAACAAGGCAATGAAAATCCTCAATATTAAAGGGGAAAAAGACCAAAAGCAAAAACAAAAGAGGGTCCCTTTTTCAGCGGGGTGTGTGTGCAAAAATTGCAAAACAAATGGCGAATTTTCTAGGAAAATGCTCCAAAGCATTTGATGATGGACAAGAATCATGAACCTAGAATCTTTGGTTTTGACCTCACTATCAAACAAAAAAATCAAATTGCAAGATCAAAGAATCAATACCAAAGGTGGACTGAACCTTCCATAGACTGAAAATCCAAGTGTGTGCACATGAGTTCATTTCCCTCCTTGAGCTACCGCAGAAACAAAGTTTAGTTAGGGTAGGCTATGTAAGGATTCTGACTTCAAAAGCAACCTATATAGAGTCTCTCTGCCAGTTAGGCATCCATAGCCCCGACGAGGTTATCCCTGTGACTCTCCCGAACATAGCTCTACTGCTAGCCAGGTGTTGATAGCCCCGATAGAGATATTTGGATACCCCTGATAAGTTGAATTCATTTTTTTGATTTTCAATATTTTCACTCTTCTTTTCTTTTGATATTCTTTCTTTCCACTTTTTCTTTTCAACCTGTGAACAATGAAGTTCACACTTAGGGCTGAGAACTATAGTGGCACTAAAGCAGAAATAGGATTTTTCACCTAAGAAGACCTCACAAAGATCCTACTGCAACCTTAGGATTTTTAAGATGTATAAAAGATATAATATTTTAGACTATTTCAAATTCAAATCAAACCAGAGACCTATCCTCTTTAAATCAAACATTTAGACTGCATCACGATAATGAAGACCTTAACCATCCATTCAAGACACACAATCAAAGTTCATCAAGGAAATACTTAGAACAGTCCCAGATAAAAGAATATTTACTATGCAGGTGCAACACATCTAGAAGAAAATAGGAAGACCTTCAAAGCAAAGACAGAGCAAAACAGACCAAGCTGAAAGAAAACCTACACTACCCAAGGCAGAACAAAAGCAAAGCAAAACTACTCTAACCAAAGCAAAGCAAAAAAAATAGAAAGGAAACCTACTCTAACTATTTATAGGAAAAAGAGTTGAAAACAACTTAAGACTAAAAATAATGCTTCAAATACTGCCCATTGACTAGCAGTGGGAAATCCTCCCCAGTCAGAGTTTTCAAATGGAAAGCATTATCTCCCAGGATTTCTGAAATCTGGTAAGAGCCAAGCCAAAGTTTGTCAAATTTACCATGCTCCCCCTTACAGTCATGGGCTTTATCCCAGTATAGAACCTAGTTAGAAATCCTAAAGGCTTTTACCTTGGCTCTTTTATCAAACCACCTTTTGACTACACCCTGATGCTTTTCAAAGTTTTCTAAGGCTTCATCTCTTTTTTCTTCAAGGTGTAATAGCTCTTGTAGATAGGCCTCATGCCTGTTTTCTTCATCATAGTACTCATTAATGAACTGTAAAGTAGGGATTCTCAATTGGATTGGAAATATAGGTTCCTGGCCATATAGAAGGTGATAAGGGGAGGTCCCTATGGAAGTCTTCTATCTTATGTGATCTGCCCATACAACAAATCTAAGTTGAGTGTGCCAATCCTTGGGATTCTTCTCTAGTAACTTATAGATGACTGCTAGGAGATTTTTATTGGAAGACTTGGCCAAACCATTACCCTGCAGATAGTAATTGGATGCAAACTTTATTATAATCCTATGATCAAAGGGCCAACTGGAAAATTTCAATGATGAAAATGCAGAATCATTATCACAAACTAAAGATAAAGGACATCCAAAGTGATTGATAATACTTGATTCAATGAAATCAATTACCACTTCAGAAGTACACTGTTTGCATGCAAGAGCTTCATTCATGTTGGTATGTGGCAACTAATCATGCTATACTGTATAGCCCATGGTATACTGTACACCCCGGCCCCCTGTCCTTGTCAGGGTCTGGGGTCATGTCGGGCCTTGGGCAGGGGTTCAGGGGCGGCAGCCCCCGAGAAAATTTTTCCTCCTACTTTTTCGCTGATCACCAAAAAAGGAAAATAAATGAAAAAAAATCCGGATTTTGTAGAACCTAAAATTGGAAGCTTCTAAGCTTGTTAAAAAGGGGTTCGATGGGTATTACTGTATGATGAAAAACATGATTATTCGCAAGATTGTAATAGGGTTTTACTGGATAATAAAAGTATTGGATGGCTACGGTTTGGTGGATGTAGCCCTGATTGGGTGAACCACTAAATTCTTTGTGTTATGATTTATTTTGTATGTTTTTAGTTTCTCTGTTTATTAATTAAATCTGCATTTAATTGTTAGATATCTGCCATCTCTAACCCTAACAAGTGGTATCAGAGTGAGTTGTGTTTTGATTATTGTCTCAGAGGAAAGTCTCACAGTTGAGTGGGAGTCTCATGGTTGAGTGGGAGCAATGACAGATGAGGGTAAGAAGGTTGAGAAGTTTAATGGGAAGAACTATCGTTATGGAAGATGCAGATGGAGGACTATCTCTATCGAAGGATTTATGGCGGCATTGGAAGGGAAAGCCAAGAAACCTACAGCAATGTTAGATGAGGACCGAGATCTTTGATAGAAAGGCTCTTGGCAAGATTCGTCTATGCCCGGCAAAATCGGTGGCGCTATTACAACAAGAAAGACAACTCAAGAGTTGATGGAAACCCTAACGGTTATATGAAAATCCTTCCACTCAATAAGGTATTTTATGAAGCATTTATTTAATATGAAAATGGTAGAAGGTGGGTCAGTTACTGATCATTTGAATGAGTTTAATATGGCCACCAGTCAATTAACTTCTGTAAAAGTAAACTTTGATGAAGAAGTTAGGGCTCTTTTGATTCTGTGTTCTTTAAATGAAAGTTGGAATATCTTGGTAATGGCTATTAGCAATTCTGTTTCTGGTTCAAATACATTGAAGTTTGATGATGTTGTTGTTGTTATTTTGAGCGAGGAAATTGGTAGGAAAAGTCAGGTGGAACATCCACATCAGGTAGTGTTTTGAATGCAAAGCAGGGGGAACAAAAAGAGAGAGGAAACAATTCTAGAAATCGTGGGAAGTCACGAGGAAAATCAAAGGACAAAAGGTCCCAATCCAAAGACAAGAGGGATTGCAATCTGTGGTAAGCCAGTCATTTGAAGAAAGATTGCTAGTCTCAGAAAAATAAAGATGCAGACAAAAAGGAAGGAAGTAAAGAGGCAAATGTGGTAAGTAATAAATCTGATGAAGATGCTTTGATTCTTTCCCTTGATAATGCTGATGATTCTTGGGTGTTAGATTCAGGGGCTTCATTTCATGCTACCCCCCATAGAAGTTATTTTCTTGATTATGTCCAAGGGGATTTTGGGCTGGTTTATTTAGGAGATAATGAACCCTGTCAGATTGTTGGAAAGGGAAGAATCAAGATTAAGTTGCAGAATGGGAATCATTGGCTACTACGTGAGGTGAGGCATGTTCCAAAGTTAAGTAGAAATTTAATTCCAGCAAGGCAACTAGATGATGAAGGTTGTGTTGTTACATTTAGTGATAAAAATTGGAAAGTCACAAAGGGTGCCTTAGTAGTAGGAAAAGGTGTGAAAGTAGGCACCTTATATCTTTGTACAGGTCATACTATTCCTTCTACTTTAATTATTACAGAAAAGGGTCAATGTTCAGAAATAGTTGCTACAGTTAAGCAGGTAGAAGATCATATAGTTGTTGTGGACTCTGAATCAGCACTGTGGCATAATAGACTTGGGCATATGAGTGCAAAAGGTATGAAATTACTTCATTCAAATAATGTTTTACCAAGTCTAAAATGTGTTAATATGGATTTCTATGAAAGTTGTGTGTATGGAAAAAAAAAAAAGAGAGTTAGTTTTCTTAAGGATGGGAAGCAAAAGAAAGATGAAAAATTGGAGCTTGTGCATATAGATGTATGGAGACCAGCTCAGGTATCTTCTCTTAGTGGCTCTCTATATTATGTTACATTCATTGATGATGCAACTAGAAAGGTATGGATTTATTTCCTTAGGCATAAATTTGATGTATTTGAAACTTTCAAAAAATGGAGAAGCTTGGTTGAGAATGAGATGGGTAAAAAGATAAAATGTCTCAGATCTGATAATGGTGGTGAGTATTGCAGTAAATAATTTGAAGATTATTGTTCCTCTAATGGTATTCATAGGCAAAAAATGGTTCCAAGGACTCCACAGGAAAATGGAGTGGATGTATGCATGAATAGAACAATAATGGAGCATGCACGAACTATGAGATTGCATGTTGGGATGCCTTTAAAAATGTGGGTAGAGATTGTAAACACTGCTGTTTATTTAATCAACAGAGGTCCTTCTAATCCTTTGGGTTGTGGTATTCCAGAGGAAGCATGGAAAGGTAAGAAGGTGAGTTATTCTTTTCTCAAAACATTCGGTTGTGAAGCATTTGCACATGCAGATTCTGAAAATAGAACCAAGCTTGATGCAAAATCAAGGAAATGTGTATTTGTTGGATATGGAATTGATGAATTTGGTTTTAGGCTTTGGGATTTTAAAAATTAGAAAATTGTGAGAAGCAGGGATGTCATATTCAATGAGGAAATGTTGTACAAAGATCTGTTGCTTCAGCATGAGAAGAAAGAAAAAGATTATGTAGTGTTGGATGATACTCTAAACAATGATGTTTCAGTGGTTCCTCATGCTGGGCAACAACAGCGGCAACAAATACCACAAACTCCTGTTAGACGATCTTCAAGGTTAAGTAGACCTCTAGAAAGATTCTCTCCCTCTTTGTATACTATTCTGTTAACTGATGCTGGTGAACCAGAATATTATGATGAAGCTATGCAGGTGGATACCAAGGTTCAGTGGGAGCATGGAATGAAAGAAGAAATGGACTCCTTGCTGGAAAATTAGACTTGGGATTTATGCAAGTTTCCTGCAGGTAAAAAGGTTTTACCAAACAAATGGATTTATAGGCTGAAAGAGGAGGATGGAGGTAAAAAAAGATTTAAAGCCAGATTAGTTGTAAAGGGATTTGTGAAGAAAAAGGGTATTGATTTTGATGATATTTTTTCTCCTGTTGTTAAAATGACTTCTATTCATATTATTTTAAGTATTATGGCTGCTAAAGATTTGCATTTAGAACAGCTTGATGTTAAAACAACCTTTCTCCATGGTGATTTGAAAGAGGAAATATACATGGATCAGCCACAAGGATTTGAGGTCAAAGGTAACGAGAAACTAGTGTGTAGATTGCAGAAAAGTTTATATGGCTTGAAGCAAGCACCTCGGCAATGGTATTTGAAATTTGACAGTTTTATGGCTGAGCAAGGCTACAGTAGGTGTAATTCTAACCATTGTGTTTATTTTAAGAGGTTGGATAATAATAGCTACATTATTTTTTGTTTATATGTTGATGATATGCTTGTAGCTGGGTCTAACATGGACCATATAGGAGAGTTGAAACAACAGTTAGAAAATTCTTTTGCTATGAAGGATTTGAGGGCAGCAAAACAAATCCTTGGTATGAAAATTCGTAAAGATAGGAAAAATAGAAAATTGTTTTTATCTCAGGCTAATTATGTTGAAAAGGTGTTGCAGAGATTTCATATGGAGAATGCAAAAGTTGTCAGCACACCTTTGCCTAGTCATGTCAAATTGACTAAGGATATGTGTCCAAAGACACAAGAGGAGGAAGAAAAAATGTCTAAGGTACCATATGCTTCAGCTGTAGGTAGTCTAATGTATGCCATGGTATGCACAAGACCAGATATTTCCCATGTTGTAGGAGTTGTTAGCAGGTATTTGAGTCATCCCGGAGTTGAGCATTGGAATGCGGTAAAATGGATTCTCAGGTATTTGAGAGGTACATCCAATAATTGTTTATGTTTTGGGGGCTCTAATACTGATTTAAAAGGCTATGTTGACTCAAATTTAGCAGGGGATATAGATACCAGGTGGAGTACCATAGGTTATGTATTTATAGTTGGTGGGATAGCAATGAGTTGGATTTCTCGCTTGCAGAAAGTGGTTACTTTATCCACCACGAGGTAGAGTATGTTGCTGCAATAGAGGCGCAAAGGAGATGATATGGCTACAACTTTTCATGGATGAGTTGGGAAAACAATAGGCTGGAAATTACTTATTTACAGACAGCTAGAGTGCTATACATCTTGCAAGAATGTTGCTTTGCATTCTAAAACAAAACACATACAATTGAGATATCATTTCATTTTGTCAGTGTTGGAGGATGGACAGGTCAAGTTGGACAAGATACATATAGATGTCAATCCAGTGGATATTTTTATGAAGGCAGTGACAAGGGAGAAGTTGAGCTCCTCTTCAGCTTCGGTTGGTCTTCAAGGTTGAATTCAAGTATAACAGAGCAGCAGGGTCCAAGGTACTTATTTCCAGTGGGAGCTATAATTGCAGTAGTGTCATCCAGGATTAATCTCCAAGTGGGAGATTGTGTTGGTATGGAGCCTGATTAGTCTCCAAGTGGGAGATTGTTGGTATGTGATGACTGATCATGCTATACTGTATAGCCCATGGTATACTGTACACTCCGGCCCCCTGTCCTTTTCGGGGTCCAGGGCCGGGCCTCGGGCGGGGGTTCGTAGGCAGCAGCCCCCAAAAAGTGAGGGTTTGGGGGCTTCAATCCCCAAGAAATAATTTCCTCCTACTTTTAAGCATGATCACCAAAAAAGGGAAAAATCAATGAAAAAAGAAAAATCTAATTTTGTAGAACCTAAAATCTGGAAGCTTCTAAGCTTGTTAAAAAGGGGTTCGGATGGGTATTACTGTATGATGAAAAACATGATTATTTGCAAGATTGTAATAGGGTTTTTACTAGATAATAAAAGTATTGGATGGCTGTGGTTTGGTGGATGTAGCCTGGATTGGGTGAACCACGTTAAATTCTTTGTGTTATGATTTATTTTGTGTATGTTTTAGTTTCTCTGTTTATTATATAAAATCTGCATTTAATTGTTAGATCTACCATCTCTAACCCTAACAATTCCATCATGTAAAATAATCAGTAATGGTGAGAATATACCTGTGACCAACAGAAGAAGGTGGATTGATGGGACCTATGAAGTCCATTCCCCACTGTGCAAAAGGTTTTACCTCAAAGACTAGATGAAGTGGAAGAGTTGCATACTTCTCTCTGATTGCTATAGTTTGGCATATGTGGCAAGTTCTGACATAATTGTGCGTGTCCTTGAACAATGTAGGCCAATAATAACCAGCCCTTAGAATTTGGTTTGCAGTAAATGTGCAAATCCATGGCCAGTACCATATCTATTGTGAAATTCAGCCATGACTCTCTCAGTTTCATGTTTTCCTAAGCACCTTAGGTAGATACCTTCATGATTTTTCTTATATAGGATAGCTCCCTTCAGCATGAAATTGTCACTCCTCAAGAGTAATGCTCATCTCTATACTGCATTCAGATGGTCAGGACATCTTTGAGTCAAGAGGTAATGAACAATATCATCATACCACTCGCCAGAAGAAACATCTTCTAGATTGTAATGTTGGGCTAGAAGATCAAGGCCCATTTCTGCCATTGTCCTAGTAAGTGCTTGCCCTCTTACCAACTTCATAGGTTGAATCTCAAGGTCATATTCTTGTAACATAGTTACCCATTTAGCTTTGTGTTCCCCTAGCTCATTTTGCATCAACAACAGCTTGACTACAAGATCCAGAACTATTGCAAACACTTTGTTTCTAAGAATATAATGTCTAAATTTCTTTACAGCTCTAACTAAGGCATAGGCCTACTTCTCCACACTTGGGTACCTTATTTCAACATCTTTCAATAGGGCACTCATGAATTCTATGGGATGTTCATTTCCTTGATCAAACTTTTGAGTTAACATAGCAACACATGAGTGATCAGAAGCAAACGAATATATGTAGAATGGCTTAGCATAATCTAGACTCACCAAAAATGGAGCTTCAACAATAGCTTTCTTTATCTCTACAAATGCTTCCTTAGCTTTTGCACTCCACTCAACTTTGGCCTCTTGCTTCAACATTGCATTCAGTGGCTTGACTATTTTAGCAAATTCAGTGATGAACTTCCTTACAAAGTTATTTTTTCCAAAGAATGACTTCATTTGTTTCTTGCTAGCAGGAGGTGGGATCTTGAGTATAGCTTCCACTCGTTCTAGATCAATGGAAATTCCTTTCTCAGAGATAACATGCCCTAGAAACTTTCCCTCTATCACTCCAAATATGCATTTCTTTGGATTGAGAGATATACCAAATTCCCTACATTTCTAAAACACCTTACACAAATCTACTATATGATCACCTCTCTTCTTAGAAAATACTGTCAGATCATCCATATAAATTATTATGCACATACCAATTATGTCTTTAAACACAATTCCATGGCCCTCTGAAATGTGGCTCCAACATTAATCAAACTGAAGGGCATTCTTCTGTATGCAAAAGTGCCCCACTTGGTAATGAAAGCAGTCTTATGCCTATCTTCATACTACACCATAACTTGGTTGTATCCTGAATAGCCATCCAAGAAAGACATCATTTGAGATCCATTGACAATCTGAAGTACTTCATCCAGTGAGGGTACGAGATAATTATCCTTTTCTGATGCTTTGTTGAGGTTCCTAAAATCTACACACAATCTGTTTTTACCATTCTTCTTTTGCACTAGAACCAAGTTTGCAACTCAGGTTGAATGTTTGACTGGAAATATGATTCTTGCGGATAGCAACTTCTGCACTTCCTTCTGTATTATAGGTTCTAGTAAGGCATTAATTGGCCTTTGCCTCTATCTGAAAGGTTTTGCTCTTGGGTTGAGAGGGATAGTATGAGTTATGATTGATGTGTCATAGGTCTTCAAATTTTCATAACTCCATGTTATCACATCTGGATATCTATGTAATGCATCAATTATTCATTTTCCCTTCTTTTGGTGTGCATACTTTGCCAATGAAGACATTCTTGGCATCATCTTAAGTTCCCATGTTATACTTTTCGCATTGTCAACTGATGGACTCCTTCTTGGAATCTTGTTCCTGATCTCTAACCTTATCCAGATCAAAAATTCTTTCTAATTGCACCATTCCTCTGGGAATTGTATTGATCCTTAGATTGATTACCCCTTCCAAATCCATTTTTGCTTCTTGAATTTTAGTTTCATCTATAATTTGATAAGAAAAAACATCTGTACTTGTGATAAAATCTAAAATATGCTTATCATCTTCAAATACCTAGAATTTGGTGACATTGTCAGGTACTGAAGCTACTGGGGTCAGCTCTACTGTAAACTTCTTCAATCTAGAAAGAGATAGAGGCTGCAATGTACTAGCTACTTGAGCAAGGGAGTCAACCGTCTAGTTTTTAATTTGTGGAATCAACTGAATGTTAAAGGCATCAAATCCTTCAATAAGGTCCCATACTCTATGTCTATAATTGGTCATTCTTATGTCATGTCAAGAGTATTGTCTCCTAACTTGGTTGACTACTAACTCTGAATCCCCAAAAACTTGCAAGATCTTGACCTTTTTCTTTAGTGCCATTAACAACCCATGGACCAAAGCTTCATACTTTGCTACATTATTCGTACAATGAAATTGAAGTCTATGAGAAGCAAAAAATGTCTTACCTCTTAGAATAATTAATTCAAATATTGCCACAGCTCCTTGCTTTGATTTGGATCCATCAAATCTTAAATTCCAACAGTCAACAACTATAGACTTCCTAGTTGTATCTCTTGCACTGTTGCTGCTTGAAGGTTCCTCAGAAAACATCACTTTCTTCTCCTTAGGGTCTTTTTGAATATCAACTTTGACTGTTAGAGTAGGGTTGATACACTTCTACACTTGTTCTACTGTAGTCTGGCATAAGCAACAATCCAGTTTAAAATGGGAGGCATTATGAACCCTACACCAATTTGGCAAGAGAAAATCTCTAAAATTCACCTTCCTACCCAACTAAATCTGATCCTCAATGCATTTTTGAATGAATTCCTAGAAATTATCTAGTAAACTGAGCCAATTATCTTCAAGATCATCTTCATATTCAAATGGTTCCACCAATGCTTCAGTACCATTGGATTCTACTATGAGATCAACAGGCGTTGTGTGGAACATAAGGAATTCCTCAGCATTTGACTCCTCAAAAGGGGCTGCAAGCACATAGTTTCCCATACTTACTTCTCATATTAGAATTTCATTGGAGGTATTTTGATATTATGTGATCATATACTTCATCCTTGGTTCTCTTTCAATTCTAATATAGTTTGGCACTCCCTTCCAAGGAAGCCACATATGAGAGTTATTAGTTGATACATATCCATTCAAGGCTCTGGTAAAGTCTCTTCCTAGAATCAGGCCATAAGCATTAGGTATATTAGCCACCTAAATATTGATAACTTGTTGAATCCTAGGATCAGAAGCAACCTGCATACGAATCATATTTAATTCCCCTACAATGTTAGCTTTAGTCCTATCCAACTGTGTAACTTTCTTTTGAGAATTAGCAGGAGTAATACCTAAAGCTCGATAGACACCAAGGGGCATTACATTGGTGGAAGTATCTAACAATCAATTGTGTAAGTGCTTACCAAATATGCGGACAGAAATCAGGAATGGAGGAGTCTCTGTTTTACCTTGAAATAGAGTTAAGGGAGTATCTACTTGAGCAACCTAAGTTTTATTTTTCTCCTTTCCCTTATCTCCAGGAGGCACATGAACTTGATTATGAGTCTGATTTTTCCTTCCTACTATTTAAGAGCTATATACTTTATTCATAATTTAACTAACTGATCCACCTTGTGATATGGAATTTGCATTGTAAGCCCCTAAAACTACATTCCTAATGGTTGGAACTCTCAATAACTCAAATGTAGATAGACTTACCTTTAACATCTTGAGTTCTTTTGCAACATATATGGCTAGTTATTCTTCACTTAGATCAGCAGGGGTCTCTTTTGGATAATCCACCACCCTATCTTTGCTTGCTTCTACACTCCTTCCTTTCGACATGTCCATATTTGCTTGTCCTTCCTTCGACAGATACTGCTTAGATACATGAGGATACAATGTATTATTTCTGGCATTAGCATCTGGAGGAGTGGTGAAGTTGTTGGTGGAATGGAGATGGTGAAGGGGCCTCTAGACGATGGATGTCTATGTGGCATGTCTCTCAAATCATACTTCTTAATAGGCCTCTGGAAAGTCTATACTTCTTCAACATAAGTTTCTTCTTCATCCAGGGGCCATTGTCATTCACTATATTTTCATCAAACAACTGTGAAATTTCATCTCCATTACACACCCGGTTTGCCTCTTCCTTCAACTAGTATGATTCTTCTTCAGGCACATTATCTTTGCTCTGTGGAAAAGGAGCATGGTTCAGGACTAACACTGGTGAATCATAGGGAGTTGATGGCACCATCTCTTGACTACTCGAATTTTTCTCCGCTTCATACTGGAAGATTGAAGCTACTAACTGGAACTCTTGACAATCTAACTCAGAATGCTGACTTGTTTTGTGAAGCCTACACCATCCTGATAAAGCAACTTCAGCTAAATATACACCACTAGGAGGCTTCTCTTGACTGACTGGCCAATTGAATAGTTGATCCAATGGGGTAGGGACTCCTCCATTATTATGCCTTGTATTCCAAGTCCTATTTTGTCCTGGTGGTTGTCTCTTGTCAAATCCTTGTCCACCACCTTGACATCTATCAAAGTTTTGGCCTGAGGATTGTCCTTTATCATAATTTTTTCCTCTGTCATTTTTATATCCCTTGTTGTTGTATCCTTGTTCATTGTTATATCCTATGTCATTGTTGTATCCTCTTTCATTGTTGTATCCTCTGTCAAAATGTTGTCCTTGTTGATTTTCTCTGTTTTCTCTACTCTGATTGGACTACATACTTCCTTGAGCAACTTGCAACTGACTGTTCTGGTTCCTTAAGTACGTCACCTCCATATTCATCTTCTTCACTTGTTCAAACAATTCATCGAGTCTCTCCTAGTCAGGACTTCTATATGGGGGTTGGCTCACATTATTTTGGGAATATCCTACTACAGTGTTGGTACTTAATGACTGGTTCAAAACTTTAGAATTCTACAGATATGGAGGATAGCTACATGAGATTGTGGGTGAAGAGGCTGGTTTTCATTTTGATGAGGATAGCTGACTATGGGTGGCATTTGATTCATAGGAGTCCCTGGGTGAGGAACTATAGGCAATTGAGGAACCAGATTCATGATGGGAGTATGGCTGGTGAGAGGCTAATTGAGAGCTAGGACTTGTCCAGGGTGAGCAGTGGGTCCTAATGATGGTAAAGGTCTAGACAAATGTTGTCTTAGGGCAATGCTAACCTTTACAACCTCTGCATATGCATCAAGCAGGGTATTAGGAGGATTGTTTCTCCATTTCATGAAGGTGGTTGTCAGACTATCAAGACCTTCATAATAGACTTCTAAAGAAGTGGCATCATCAATAGCATAGGGGGCCTACAATCGGGTATAGGCACAATGAAACCTATTGTTAAAGGACCATATAGGCTCATTGACATCTCTCTTAACATTAGTGAACTTACGATAGAGCTCATTGGAACTAATGGGAATCCTAAAATTTTGCAGGAATGCAATCTCAAGCTCAGTCCAATGCTAGATAGACCCGACATGTAAGTGATTATACCAATAGAATGCATCTTATCCTATGGAATAAAGAAAGAGCCTACATGCTACATCCTCATGATTGATTCCTCTATCCTTAAGGCTAGTTTGAAAGATCCTGATGTGTTCCTCAGCAGTTCTATTGGGATCATTAACATGGAACTTAGATCAAAAGTGCTCAAGGTTCTTGGTCATGGCATTGTAATTGGTGAAACTCAATGGAGATGGGTTATTAACCAGAAAAGCCATTGGTGGAGGTGGGGGTTGTAATGGTTGATTTATGGCTGGTTGAGGTTGTGGAATGGGAATGTCCTTAGACTCAGATGAAGGTGAACTTGATGGAGATGATGGAGATGATGGAGGTGGTTGGGTGGATGATGATTCTCCCTTTGTACTAGTCCTTATTGACCTAGTGGGGACTGATAACTCTTGAAATTCCTCCTCTCCTAGAGTAGATCTGGTTCTTCTTCTGAATCTTTCAAGAGAGATAGCGTATAGAAACTGATCTAGCTTAGCTTTTTCAAGCCCTCCTTCTAGTGCCAATATGTTGATGATGTTTTTTGCACAACAACTCAGACAAAATATGAAATCCTATCTCTCTTGAAAGGTAAATCTCTATCAGCAAGCCTTAAGAGATAACCCAAAGGTCTCTAATGTCAGGTCTTGACAATGCATAAACAACTCAGTGATAAATGTGAAAATGTTGGTAATCACAAAGGGACCTTACTACAAGCAAAGACTGAATCCTAAACTTATCAAATCTGCAATGTAATGATACTTCAATCCCGAATCTAATCCAAATAATAAAGAAATAACAAAAGATTAGGGTTTCAAAGAGATATCTAAATCTAACTACTCCTAAGATTAACAATGCAAATGATGAAATACGTGAAATGGACCAATCCCTCATAAACTAATTCCTACTTCACCAAGATAAATCTACAATCTCATAGAAATAGTGCAATCTTCTAAGGTTTTAAATATTTTCAGATCATGAACATTCATCCAAGAAAACCCAATTGCAATTGAAATGAATAAACTTCACAATTGAACTAAGCACAATGAATATAAAGGTCTGGGCTAACTTTGCAAAGCAACTAACAATCAGCTAGCTGCAAAAAGTATGGACCAGGGATTGCTGCAAACACTTCAAACATTAAATCATGAACATCATTGAATCGTATCTAAATCTAAGGCTAATAACTTTGAGCAATTTTAAAGATAGAATCATAAGAACCATGCAAGATAAGTCAACACAAAAGAGATCACCAAAAAATCACAATGTCTTCAATTGTATTAAATCATCAAATTTCAGCAACAATTCCAATGTTCTGTTACACACTTGCTCAGAAATTGACTAACTTCTACCTCTGATTTACTACTACATTCACTTGTATTTGTCTATGTATTCTATTCTATTTTCTTCTATATGTTACAAATGAGGCAAAGTGCCCAATTTATAGAAAACCCCAAAGCATGCCGACCCAATAAGGGTTTTTAAAATCATAAAATATCCAAAACAAGTCACCCCAAGGAGAATTCAAAAAATAAATTGACATTAAATACATGAACTCAATCCAAGGTCGGCCTAGGATCCTCAACATAATTCAAACCAAGGCACAAGTTTCAATGCAACCCCAAATTAACTGCCTTCTCCAAGTTGGCCAAGGGGTGGAGTAATAGTATTTGAATTTTTTCATTAAATTTCATCTCCAGAATTTCCAACGACCATGCCAGACTTAGCTTGCACTCAACAAAACCATCATTAATATCCATTATAAGACTATTATACCATGAAGATCAAGATTAGTATATCATCAGCAATGTATCCATCATCCAAATAAACTCAAACATAGATCGAAATCAACTCAGAAATGTCGTTGAATCGCAAAATACACAATCCAGGATTTCGAGTCACCTACAGAATCTAGGCCAAGAAGGAAATTCTAGAAAAATCTAGGCCAAGCGGATTCTAGTGAAAAAGGCACAAAATCCATCATAATCATCACAAAATGCAGAAAAGATGCAAATAACAGTGTGCAATTCATCAATTAGAAGCATGGAATAACCAAGATTTAACATTAAAATCATCCATTTCATCAAATTCCAAGTTTCACCAAGCTTCCCAGAAGATTTGGAAAAATTTGGCTGGATCAGATTTCCACAAAAATGACAATCACTGCATGAAATTCAGGAAAACAAGGGGAAGCAAGAGAAACCGAGAAAATCTGACTGGACAAGAAAATCCCGTACCTGACAAAAAACCCAAACAACAGTAATCCAACGCGAATTTGCACTCAAATTGACCGAAGGTCACAAATTTGAGGAGTTAGGCATAGAAATCGCTTAACCTAAACCTTCAATAGATCTTCCTTGAATTCTAGGCTCAATCAAAAGCAAATCAAAAAGAAATGGCAATGCCCTAGGCATGAAACCCTAGATTTTAACCATGAAAGCACAGAGCAAGCTCGAGACACAGGAATTCGTACTCCAATCAAGACTAAAAAATGCCAAAGCACAACTAGATCGAATATCTCTACTCAGAAGAATGCAAATGATAAAGAAAAATGGCATAAAGCTCCAAAAATTGACCAAACTCAGAAACTTGACAGCCAGATGGAAATCCACAAAAATCTGACCCAGGCGAAATTCCGCAAAGGCCAGAAATCTTTGAACTGCATTGTAAAACAGGCCGAGTGGGACTTCAAGTAAAATTTGGGAAAATCCAGAGGGACCAAAAAATCCTGAACCAAGCCCAAAACCTGAACGATAGCATTGAAACCAGAATTTGAAAGAAATTCGGGAAAATCCAAACGGACAAGAAAATCTTGAACTTGGGTAAAAACCTGAACTTCGCCCATAACATAAGATTTTCAATATGCAACTTGGGAAAAATGTTTGGGCAAGCAAGATAAACATATTAAGTGCATACCAAGGCAATGCAAATCCTCAAAATCAAAGGGGCAAAAGACCAAAAGTGAAAACAAAAGAGGGTCCCTTCTTTCAGCGGGGCATGTGTGCAAAAACTGTACAACAAACCCTACAACCAAACTATAGCAATCCTAAGATTGATGCGCTCACATTATTCCCCATCTCTATAACATTCAACCTTCCCATAGGCACCCCATTTTGTGATTGATCTAAGCTGCATTTGATGCTTTACCAGGGGGATTTCTTCCTTCTAACCTCTATCCACACATGCACAACATGAATAGGGGCCAAAGTGTTTTGGTCCACTGCTGCAAGAGGGCTCTTTCCTCCTGTAACTACAGACTTTTTTTCTGCTACACCATTTTCTCTGGCATCAAATTTCCCTAAGATTGCATTCTCGGGAAGATTCAAAGGATTAAAAGAGGCTAGAACATTTTCTTTCTTCTCAGAGTGGAATTTCTCCTGTGTGGATTACGATGTTACATGAAGTTGTGAAGAAGGGTCCTCAGCTAAAGTGTGCATATTGCACCCATCTAACCCCAATGAAACCTGTGAAGGGGTGAACTTCTTGGACTGGGGTTTGAATCCTTCTTGAGACCACTCAAGGGAGCATTCACAGTGTAGTGTTGTGGTTGGGTGTCAATCCACCAAGATTGTTGCACAACTTTATTCTTGGCTCTGGGGCAGTTATTTTCCATGTGGCCAATTTCAAAGCATCTTCTACATCATAAGGTCAAGCCTTCATAATCTAGAGGCCAAGATCAACAACGATCTGCAACCTTAAGAGTGATGTCACCCAGGAGATATTTTGACACATCCAATTCCATGAGGACGTGTGCAAATGTGATGTGAGTGAAATTGGAGGTATCTGATTCTATAGTCAAGAAATTACCCAAACAGTCGCCAATTGCTTCAAAGAAATCCTCAAACCAAAACTGAAGCGAAAAATTTGGGAGACAAACCCAAACAGGAAACATTGTGAAATGTTCTTTGAGAGGATTGAATTCTAGATACCAAGGTTTGAGAAGGAGAATACTTTTCCCTAGACCCATCACTCCTTAAGGATGTCATCCCGATCTTGTTTACAATCAAACACCACCACAAAAAAACCCTGTGCACAAGGATAGACATCCACTTCCCCCGTAAGCTGGGGTTTCCATGCATTGGTAATCCATTGGTGCAGGTCTGCAAGCCTTTGCCATAGACGATTGAATTGGTCAATTAGGCCATTGGAGGAGAAGAATTATTCACCTTCAAGGACATCCTTTTTAAGATCCTCAGAGAAGACAAGTGTTAGAGATTTCATTACCTTTTTGATGGGGAATTTAGAGAAAACCTTGGAGGTCATTAGTAAGTCAAAGGCCAAATCCCACTTTGTTAGTCTTACATCCCATGCCTTAGATCTATCCCTAGAGCCCCTATCTCCTTGGGTGACAATGGCATAGAAAGAGGGTATCAGCATGTCTTCGGTCTCCAATTCCATGTTTGGTGTTTTAGGTGAGAAAACACAAGAATCATTGCTTCCAAACTTTGGTGTGCCTTTGAACAACTCCTTAAAACTCCCAAACTTAGTTGTAGTCCCCCGAAAGCCATGCCCCTTAGATCAATGCTCGGGTGTGCTAGAGCAGAATAGGGATAGGTTTTTTGAGTCATCCATTTTAGATGCTGCCAGAGGATTTCCCAAGCGAGGCCATAAGTTTGTACCAGAGGACTTTGATTCTCCCTTCGCTCATAATCGCAAGTCTGTAGATTTGGGAGGGTGTGAATAGGGTTAGGTGAAGATGTAGATGATATTGGTAGTGAAAAAAGGTAGAGCATTTTCTCCTTCATCCTTAGTTCAATAAAAAAAAAATTCTAATAAATGTACAACATATTATCTATTTCCTTTTACAAGAATAAGTACATATTTACGAGGTCTAAGCCATTTAAATAGATCTAAATAATAATTTGGTTACTTACAACCAAAATAACCAATTTTAAATTCAAACTTATCATACAAATTTATAAATGTATTAAGAATAATATTTACATGCTCTGATATATACACACATATAATATCTCTCTATATATATGCTATTTTTTTCTTGAGTAAATTAGAATATTTTTATTCAACTTACATCAGCAATGTAAAAAAACTTGTTTTTAATCATGCTATCTATGTTATCTTACATAGAATTAAATAAAGAATTTAAAAGATTTCATTCATAGGTATGTATATTTAAACTATTCTTTCACATATATTCAATACATAAGCTCTTGATATTTTTTTAAATCTAAAACTTCATCTATATATTACCAAGAATAAAAGAAAGAAAACAAAATTTGAAAACATGCTTGTAATATTTCTATTATTCCACACTTCCAAATTCTCAATGCATAACTTCAAAACTCTTGTCAAGCTTTCAAGTTGTCCACAACTTGCTCAGCAATATAAAACATCCCCTTCTCTTCCTCATATACTAACCTCAATATACACTCAACTACAAATATTAATGCACTCTTTTCGCAATAAAAATGAAGAGTTACCTCTCTATATCATATACTCTTCTTTGTCAATGGGTAAAAGCAAGAAGTTGAGTACACAAAGAGAGGAAATTTCAGGCAACAAAAAAAAATTCGCACAAAACGCGTACGCGTTTTTAAAAAACATGTACGCGTTACGGAATGGGTACCCGAACCTAAATCCGAACGCGTACGCGCTCAAGAACGGGTATACGAGTCTAAAACGCGTACGCGTTTATAACGCATACACGTTTCGAAACGCGTACGCGTTATCGAAAAGTATTTATTTTTTTAAATAAACTGCTGGCTTTTCATTTTATCCACTATTTTTGGCGAATCAACAGAAGTCAAGCAAGAGCGCGTATGCGTTTGGAGGTTGTTGCTCGCTCCTCCCGTCAACACACTTGACCTCTGAGACCTCCAGGTTAGTTGATTTCTGCCCTTTTTTGCTTTGTATCTTGTTTTTTTGTTTTTGAATTAGTATTTAAGTTTTTTTTGTTTAATGCGTTTTATTTCAATTTTTAATAGTTTTAAATTGCATTTAAAAAATAAATAACGTTAAATTGTAAATTGAAAACCATATTTTATCTAAACTTAAATTGGACATAACTTAGAAATCTAAACCCTAAAACGTAAAACTAGAAACCTCTTAGAGACCTCTCTCCCCTTAGGTTACATTTAGAATTAGTTTTTTCATTATAATTAGGGTTAATATTGGAATTAGGTTAATATAGGATAACCCAAACCCTAATCTTAACCCTAACACTAACCTTCACCATAACCCTAATCCCCACCATAACTCCAATTCTTATTGTTACCCTATCCATAACCCTTAATCTAATTTTAACCCAAACACTAACCCTAACCCTAACTCAATCTCTAATCATAAACCTAACCTTAACCATGTAATTTTATCTCTAACCTTAACCCTAACCATAATTTTAACCCTAGCTCTAACCTTAACCATAACCCTAACCCCAAAACTAACTCTAATTCTTACTCTTACACTAACCTGAACCCTATCCTCAACCCTAACTCATGTTTTAACCTTAACCCCAATCGTAACTCTAATTTTTACCCTTTTCCTAACCATAACCCTAAACCTATGCCCAAAAAATAACTCTAATTTTAACCCAAACCTAACCCTAATTCTAACTCTAACTCTAACCCTAACCCTAACCCCAATATTAAGCCTAACCCTCACCTTATCCCTAACCCTAATTATCTATAACCCTAACCCTAACTCCAATCTTAAGCCTAACCCTAAACTTATCCCTAACCCTAACCCCAACCCTAACTCTAATTTGTACACGAATTACAAACCATAGGTTCCAAGAGAGCAACTTAAAACTTATAAAAAATAGGTATTGTAGGAGTCACTTGGATAATAATTCAATGTATCTTAATTACTATCCCTATATGGAATTTGTCATGATTGATTTATGAATTTTCATCCATTAACTATATATGGAAATAAATGGGGTTCCCTCCTCTAATCTCTAGTGATAGGAAAATATGGTGTCCAATCTATTCAAGTAAAATTAATGGATAAACAAGAATACCACTCTCAATCTTAGGATTTAATTAAATAGCTATCTTTTAATTTCTTTCCTTTTTACAAGCTCCAAAATAAACCTACATGTACAAACCTTTTTATCAATGCCACTTTAAAATTACATTCTTTATTACACTAGTGGCCCCATAACTAGGGCACTCATAACATACTTAAATATTATAGTCATTTCCCTATTTTATTTTCGTAAGTCCAATGAGAAATAAGAAATATTTTAGGATATCATAAAATTTTATTGAAAAAAGGGTAAGGAGAAAAAGAGGAATTCTTCTAAAAGAATTTTCAAATTCTAAATCAAGGCTAAAGGAGTCAAATGGGCTAATTCTAGGAAGTTGGTTGAATATTTAATCATAAAAAATCCCAAAAGGAGGGAAAAATCAACAAAAAAAATAGTAGAGCAACATGTGACACCCTTTTGAATTCCTAAAACCCCATGTTTTATAGGAAGATGAAGAATAATTTGAAACCATTCCCCTCATCCCTTAGGAATAATCTATTAAGGAGAAACAATATAGATTAATAGAAAAATATTTGAATCAATGAAAATATATGAGAGAAGCCTTATCTTTTGAAAAATGTTTCAATATGGTAAGAAGTTCCATCTACAAGAAATGAGCAAGGAATATAGAAAGTGAAGAATAGGGAGATAAAAAGTAAGCTAAAAAACTTTATACACCTAAGTTTGATTGTAGTGACAAGATTTTTCTCACCTGCCCAGTTGGAGAAATTAGAGACTTACTTCACCCTCAACCCCATAACCCTAACCCTAACCCTAATTCTATCTCTAAGCTTAACCCAAACCCTAATCTTAACCCTAACACTAACCTTCACCATAACCCTAATCCCCACCATAACTCCAATTCTTATTGTTACCCTATCCATAACCCTTAATCTAATTTTAACCCAAACACTAACCCTAACCCTAACTCAATCTCTAATCATAACCCTAACCTTAACCATGTAATTTTATCTCTAACCTTAACCCTAACCATAATTTTAACCCTAGCTCTAACCATAACCATAACCCTAACCCCAAAACTAACTCTAGTTCTTACTCTTACCCTAACCTGAACCCTATTCTCAACCCTAACTCATGTTTTAACCTTAACCCCAATTGTAACTCTAATTTTTACCCTTTTCCTAACCATAACCCTAAATCTATGCCCAAAAAATAACTCTAATTTTAACCCAAACCTAACCCTAATTCTAACTCTAACTCTAACCCTAACCCTAACCCCAATATTAAGCCTAACCCTCACCTTATCCCTAACCCTAATTATCTATAACCCTAACCCTAACTCCAATCTTAAGCCTAACCCTAAACTTATCCCTAACCCTAACCCCAACCCTAACTCTAATTTGTACACGAATTACAAACCATAGGTTCCAAGAGAGCAACTTAAAACTTATAAAAAATAGGTATTGTAGGAGTCACTTGGATAATAATTCAACGTATCTTAATTACTATCCCTATATGGAATTTGTCATGATTGATTTATGAATTGTCTTCAATGATTTTCAATATTTTTCATCACTTGTTCTACTAACCTTCTGTTTTTATTCAACTCTCATTTATAGTTCTTAAGTGACTATCGGTTTCTATTCAACTCTCATTTATAATATGAATTTGTAATGCTATGATTTTTTAATGTTATAAATTGAATTTTAATGTTATAAATGAAATATATTTTGAATTTGTGCATGTTCAATGTGATTTTTAAATAACTTTGAAATTGTGTGCATTATTTAATTAGTTTGTTGATATATATTTTTTAATTGTTTAACATGCAGTTGCCATATCATTTCTCGTCCATGGATCCACTTTTCACTTTAGAGGATTTCATGCCTAATCCAGAAATTCCTATAGATCCTGGTGCACACCCCACCCCACCACATGAGGATATGCCTCAGTCACCTCCACATTCTCCACCACCTGAACCCCCACCCCCTCCTCCATTTGACCAAAATCAACTCAGAGATAATATTCGAGCCAACTTAGTTGTGATTCAAGGGAACATAGATCTCATAAAAAATGAGACTAGAATCCCTCCTCATCTCGCACGGTTTGCATCTACGATGCAAACTATTGTCGATTCTGTTCGATCTATCGATGCGGACCTAGATAGGTTCCATCAATGGAGAGAAGAGAGGAGACAATTCTATGCAGATGGGTTGTCATATAAAGAAATCAATAACCTAAAAATCACTAAACAAGCTATGTGCCAATATTTTGTGAACCCCCAAACAAACGAACCAATACCACCCACAAAAAAAAGAATTTCAATTTTATGGTGTAGGCACCCGCAGATAGCTGCAAATTTTTGGGATAGATGGTGGATGGTGTTTGATACTCCACCACATGGCAACAGTGAGGTGCCCTTATATTTTTTGAGAAAGTTATGGGCTGAGTTTGAGTTGGGTAAAAAACCCAACTATTTTGATATGAGGTCATTTCAGGGAGCTGGGCGTGGCATGCCCCAACATAGACTAGGAGCACGTGTCGATCCTCAGCGACGTGCTCCAGTTGCGCCTCTTGTTCCTCCTCCTTCTCCTGGTATTCCCGCTGCATTTCAGCAGCAAACCATGTTATCTACACTAGGAGCATTGAGTTCACTTTCAGGACATCTCATTCAGCAGACTACACACGCGGCCACTGAAGTGGCCAATACAGAGCATGGAGGCTCGGGCTATAGGGATACTCAGACATCCACTTCAGGTGAGGCACATGCATCTGGGGCGGGATCATACCTAAATTTACTATATTCTGAGGATCGTCCCACACAGGTATGTTCATCTTTTGAACTTAAATTTAATTCAAGTTTGAAATGTAAAAAATTCATGTAAATAATAACATCAAACTATATATATAATATAATATTAATTCAATAATTTTGTGTTTGGTGTATAGACACATGATGACGTGATGCCCGAAACTCAATATCATCATCGTGTGTATATGTCGAGTGCTGTAGATTTGGGCTCACCTTTTCAACAGGTACTTGAACCAAAATATATTAAATAATTTGTGTGTCCATATATATATAATTTAATTTGAATTTGTACACATGTGTGAATTGATATATTATATCTAGATGCAGGGAAGTCATACTATTCCTAGTATTGATGAGCCACAAGTTACAGTGGTGAGCGCTCCTGAGACATCATCAGCTCAGGTGTGTGCTTTCAAAAGTTTGTTAAGTTTAAATTAAATACACATCATAGATCTAATTTAATTTTTACATTTACATACACATGTGTGAATGATCTATATGAACTGTTGTACATCTATATGTAGGGATTTGATGAGATAACCATGGCGGGCCGCGCACCTGAGACATCATTGACATCTATTCATGGGCAATCTCAGGTGCGTGATCATGAGGTCATATCATTCGAGGTTGTAAACTTTACTTTAAATCTCCTATACAAATTTTATGAACATTTTATATATATATATATATATTCAAGGTTTTCACATATTGTTTGCTTTATATGAATATGCAGGATATAGTGGATCAGGCATTTCCATCTTCTCAACAGACAGTTATGTTACCTGTTGAAGAAAATGTGCCAGTTGATTCACATGACCATATGGTAATTTATGCATACTAGAAATCATTTTTAATATATTTAGTCGATATTTAATTAGTTTTTTTTATCTAAAAGTTTATATTTTCAATTTTAAATATGTTTAATTATATCAAAATTTCTAAATAAATTTAAATCTAATTTTGAGTTTCTTGAACTCTTTTACAGCATGATGCAGGTACATCTAGTCAACGTGGAACAAAGAGGAGACTTGATTTGACCGATCAGCCTGAGAGTTAGATAGTTTTATATTTTATGGACTACAAACCTCTAGTTTCATTTCAATATATGTGTTGGACTTGACATATAAATTTTATGGACTATGTAGATCTCTAGTTTTATTTTGAACATGTTATTATCATATATGTGTGTTTATTTATATCAGTTGACTTTAATATGATGATTATATATGCAGTCAATTATGAGATCATGTTATGTTCATTTTCATAATTATATGCATTTATATACATATCTATATATTTATATTTTATCAAATTTTCAAGTAATACATGCACTATATAATAATTCTTATCTAGAATCAAATTTCATATATATATATAACTTATCAGATGGTTAGGTGACAAATTAAAACATTCCTTAAATAGTTTCTTAAATCATATTCATAATAAATTAAGGGCAAGTAATTCTAACTATTTTCCAATTACATAGCAAATATCTGAATCAATAAACAAAAAACCATCTCCTTGTATGTATATTTAATGTATAATCTATACAATTGAATAATTATATAAAATGTGGTAAATAGAAGACACATGAAATATGTATAATCTATACAATTTGAATAAGATATTTAAAAAGTGACATCGAACAAACATATATAATGTACATCAAGAAGTTTAATGTACAACTATATAACATGATGAAACATATATGTGCATGTAGATACAATTAAAGCTTATCAACTTTTAGGTGAATACCAAAAATTGATATTTACATAGTCTCCAGATAAAATAGTTTTTCAGTTCAACAATCACATTGTAGACCAACTTGATGAGAACTTGCAAAAATAATTAATGTAAGTAACTACAATTTTTACGAGTCATTTAAGTAAAAAATTCATGCAAGAAAAGAATTGCATATAGTAAATTCCATACAAATTCAAATGATGTTAGCCATAGGATGGATTAAGGGGACCTAAGAGGTTGGATTAGGGGGATGAAAGAGGGTGGATTAAGGGGAGTTGATAAAATGAGTTAAAGTGATGTAAGAGGGTGGATTAAGGGGGAGTTGAGAGAATGAGTTGAAAGGATGTAAGAGAGTGGATTAAGGGGATGCAAGAGGGTAGATTAAGGGGAGCTGATAGAATGAGTTGAAGGGATGCAAGAGGGTGGATTAAGGGGAGTTCATAAAATGAGTTAAAGCGATGTAAGAGAGTGGATTAAGGGGATGCAAGAGGCTGGATTAAGGGGAGTTGATAAAATGAGTTAAAGTGATGTAAGAGGGTGGATTAAGGGGGAGTTGAGAGAATGAGTTGACAATATGTAAGAGAGTGGATTAAGGGGATGCAAGAGGGTAGATTAAGGGGAGCCAATAGAATGAGTTGAAGGGATGCAAGAGGGTGGATTAAGGGGAGTTCATAAAATGAGTTAAAGTGATGTAAGAGGGTGGATTAAGGGGGAGTTGAGAGAATGAGTTAAAGTGATGTAAGAGGGTGGATTAAGGGGGAGTTGAGAGAATGAGTTGAAAATATGTAAGAGAGTGGATTAAGGGGATGCAAGAGGGTAGATTAAGGGGAGCCAATAGAATGAGTTGAAGGGATGCAAGAGGGTGGATTAAGGGGAGTTCATAAAATGAGTTAAAAGTGATGTAAGAGTGGATTAAGGGGTGCAAGGGCTGGATTAAGGGGAGTTGATAAAATGGTTAAAGTGATGTAAGAGATTGGATTAAGGAGTTGATATCGAAGTTAAAGGACAGAGGTGGATTAAAGGGGGAGTTGAGAGAATGAGTTAAAAGTGATGCAAGAGGGTAGATTAAGGGGAGCTGATAGGAATGAGTTGAAGGGATGCAAGAGGGTGGATTAAGGGGAGTTCATAAAAAGAGTTAAAGCGTGTAAGAGAGTGGATTAAGGGGATGCAAGAGGGTGGATTAAGGGGAGTTGATAAAATGAGTTAAAGTGATGTAAGAGGGTGGATTAAGGGGGAGTTGAGAGAATGAGTTGAAAATATGTAAGAGAGTGGATTAAGGGGATGCAAGAGGGTAGATTAAAGGGAGCCAATAGAATGAGTTGAAGGGATGCAAGAGGGTGGATTAAGGGGAGTTCATAAAATGAGTTAAAGTGACGTAAGAGAATGGATTAAGGGGATGCAAGAGGCTGGATTAAGGAGTTGATAAAATGAGTTAAAGTGATGTAAGAGGGTGGATTAAAAATACGAGTTAAAGTGATGTAAGAGGGTGGATTAAGGGGAGTTGATATGAGAGAATGAGTTAAGAGTGATGTAAGAGGGTGGATTAAGGGGAGTTGAGAGAATGAGTTAAAGTGATGCAAGAGGGTGGATTAAGGGAGTTGATAGAATGAGTTAAAGTGATGCAAGAGGGTGGATTAAGGGGAGTTGATAGAATGAGTTAAACCCTAAACCCTAAACCCTAAACCCTAAATTGAGTTAAAGTGATGTAAGAGGGTGGATTAAGGGGGAGTTGATAGAATGAGTTAAAGTGATGCAAGAGGGTGGATTAAGGGGATGCAAGAGGGTGGATTAAGGGGAGTTGATAGAATGAGTTAAACTAAACCTAAGCCTAAAATGAGTTAAAAGTGATGTAAGAGGGTGGATTAAAGGGGATGCAAGAGGGTGGATTAAGGGGAGTTGATAGAATGGAGTTAAACCCTAAACCCTAAACCCTAAAATGAGTTAAAGTGATGCAAGAGGGTGGATTGATGCAAGAGGGTGGATTAAGGGGAGTTGATAGAATGAGTTAAACCCTAAACCCTAAACCCTAAAATGAGTTAAACTTACATAAGAGGGTGGATTAAGGGGATGCAAGAGAGTGGATTAAGGGGAGTTGATAGAATGAGTTAAACCCTAAACCCTAAACCCTAAAATGAGTTAAACTTACATAAGAGGGTGGATTAAGGGGATGCAAGAGGGTGGATTAAGGGGAGTTGATAGAATGAGTTAAACCCTAAACCCTAAACCCTAAAATGAGTTAAAGTGATGTAAGAGGGTGGATTAAGGGGAGTTGAGAGAATAAGTTAAAGTGATGCAAGAGGGTGGATTAAGGGGAGTTGATAGAATGAGTTAAACCATAAACCCTAAACCCTAAAATGAGTTAAAGTGGATTAAGGGGTGTTGAGAGAGTGACTTAAGGGGATGCAAGTGGATGGATTAAGGGTAGATATATGAGGATATTGATTGAGGGGTCCTAAGAGGATGAATTAAGAGGTGTTGAGTGAGTGACTTAAGTGGATGCAAGTGGACAAATTAAGGGTAGATATATGAGGGTATGGATTACAAGGTCCTAAGAGGATGGATTAATGGTAGTTGATAGAATGACTTAAGGGGCTGCAAAAGGATGGATTAATGGTACATAAGAGGATGACTTAAGGGGTTTTAAGAGAATGGCTTAAGGGGATATGAAATCAATTATAAAGTATCAATTAAATGTATCTAGAACTATATATAGTTACCTGTCTCTAGATTGAAATTCCATTGTAATATATGTGCATCTCCTCTCTTTTTTGTAAAGCATCTAATTTTGGGAGACCTGAAACAAAAAATGATATAAAACTTTAATTAGGAAATGATTAAAGACAAATATATATATATCAATTAAATATATATACGACTAGATATGCTTACCAATATTTATTTACTCTATTGTACCATCTGCATCCTCTCTTTTTTTTAATGCATCTATGATTGTCTCGTGATCATCCATTGAAATTGTCCATAAAACTTTATTAGCAGGCCTCCCTTGATATCTAACTAGTTTTATATTGGTTGCCAAAATCAAATGTGAATAATGCATAATTTTCTTGTGTCTTTCATAATCTTCAAATGCAGGCAAGCCATTCTTTCTCATCAAATATTTTCGAAGCCAGGTGCCAACAACAACCACTGAACCAGTTGGATACTCAAAGTTGTCATCATCTACTCTAGTATGTACCAACTTATGTTTTCTCTCAACACATCTAGCCAACCAGTACTCTGTCTGCTCTTCATTCCCTTGAGGTGCAACAACAACATACACATGTCCTACAAAAATAAATACAAAATTCAATAAAAAGTGACTTATATTTAACTCATATAAACATGCATACATACAAAATTCAACTCAATAAATAATGTACCTTCTTGTACAAGATCTGAAACACGATCATAATCATCTGATGCGAACACTTGATTATCTTCAATTGTCATTTCATGTTGAACATGTGTCAATGTAGGCGTTAAAGCTCTTTGTTGCCATTGTTCGACCCATTCCATATTTTCACATGCCTGCCAATCACCTACAATACAAAATTGACAATAGCATGCCAACTCCCTTGTCCATATTGTCCATGTGTTTGCATTCAAACTCTTAAATGAATGCCATTTTGCACTTCCATTAATTGTTTCACAATCCTGTCGAGAAAAAATATCATTTTCTTCAACTAACCAAAAGAAGCGTCGAATTATTGATTTCTCACTTGTTCTTGTAGATAATTTGGTATTGCACCAATCTACAATTGCACGTGCATTTCTAAATTTTGCAGCATCCTCAAATTTTAGTTGCTCTCTAGCAAGAGCTCTTTTTACACATGCACCTGCTCCATCGTGTTCTCCCTTACCATGACCAGCTTCAAAAAAACTCCATATGTGTTGGATATTATTTTCCTTATGAACTCTACATAGCCAATAAAACATTCTAGCATTTTTGAATTGACCCGTGCAATTATCTGACCATATGAGATGTTCTAGTATTTGAATTCCTCTCTCTTTTAAATTTTTATTAAATATATCAAAACAATATTGTACAAACTCAGATGAATGTAATCGATTATCACTTACATAAAAATGGTACTCTTTCAAAAAAATTCTATTATCTTCTGTACTATCTTCAGCATGTCTATAAACAATGTGAACAAATATAGCTACTTGCACTGAATTATAATATTGTGATTGGATTTCTTCTTGTGGAGCAAGAGTATAATTTTCAGCAAAATCAACAATTGACAATATAGTTCCAATTGGAAATGTGTTTTTACATAAAAGAAATTGATTATCAAGCCAATGAGTATTCTGAGAGTGTTGAACATATTTAGGTACAAGCTTATCTTTAAATTCAGTAATAAAAGTATGCACACTAACTTTTTCCACAATTAGCTCAACACGTCTTCCAATTTTACCATCTTTTGAAGAATACTCAATATTTTTAAATTTTTTTACATCCACTAATTGTTTTCCAAATTCATCTAAACTATTTTCATGCATACATTCTCCTAATAATGAAAAGTTACCACATCTATCGCATTCTCCAGATATGCATCCTTTTAAAAAAAATGAGTTTCCATTTAAAGAGGGATTACAAAACAAACCTGCTATAAAATCTTTGATTCTTTCAGGTGGCATAGTAATACCACAAATGTCCTGCATAATTTGGTTAGCATGCAAAGTGCATCGTATATATCGAAATATATCATAATAATAATGAAATTGTACATGAGTCTTACAACAACAAGAGATTCGTTGCTTATTAATTCTAACATACCAAGGTTTACACTTTTCAAATGATCTTTGACTTATGCTAATATTCAATGGTAAGATTGAAGCATCTAAATTTTTTTTATATAATTCAGTTTGAGTCATATCTAAGAGATGCTTTGGATGAGGTTCACGAATTTTGGAACCCACCCTTAATTTTAAGACATCTCTAATGTTAGGTGATACTCTTGTATTATCATACCAAAATTTTTTAGATTAAAGATTTAATTTCATTAGTTAATTTCATGTCTGATCTTGGGAGTCTACCACTAAAACTCCAACATTGATTAATAGGATCTTTTTCAATACTTTCTCTTCTTTTAGCAGCTCTTATCAAAGTTCTAGGATTTAAGTTTATACATTTACTAATCTTACTTAACATTCTTTTATTTGAAGCTGTTTTATCAACTAGAGCAGTTGTTATTGCACGGCGAGCATTCTTATCTTTTGATCGACTTTTCTTACCAATAACATCAATAGCATTAGCAACACTAGATATGACTTGTTCTATTGAATCATCTTTCTTTTTTGGTTTTACAAAAACACCTAATTTTTTCATCACTTTTCTCATTTTAAACATTCTCATCAATTGCACCATGAGTTGACATTGGAATCCTAATTTCTTTCTATAAAAAAATATTTTATATATTTTATTTCCATAACTTCTAATTTGTCTTGAAGAAACTTTACCACGAAGGTTATTTAACACATTTTTTTCAATTGTTAAAAAAATATTTTCAACTTCATCCATAGATGGAGTTTCATTTTCATTCACACAAGGGGTTTCATTTTCATTTTCAAATGTAAAAGGGATTTTATTCTCATTTTCATCAATATTAGGGATTTCATTCTCATTTACATTCTCATAAGATTTAATTTCATCATTTTCTTGTTTCTGTATTGTTTCAACCCTAGTATTATTAATCTCATCAATTGTGTATCTAGCTTCTTCTAAACAAGCAATATCAATATTATAAAAACTTGGGTTTGAAGACATACCTGGATAGATTATTTGAATAGGTACATTTTCCATATCATTGGGAGGTGGATTTGAAGACACACCCGAAGTTATTTGCATATCATTTAAAGTTGAAGTTGAAGGCACATTTGGGTTTGTCTCCATAGTTGCATTTTCTTCCATATTCACCATCTCCACATTTGCATCATCTACATTGATTTCATCATTCATGGCTTCCTCTTCGACATTCTTAGAACTAGATGCTTCCAAATCTTTCATTTGATGAATCCTTTGTCTCCTTTCCCTTTGTCTTTTTGCCTCTTTATCTTTATTTGCTTGAATTTCTTCGGGTGTCATTACCTTCCTACATCTTTTTCTTTGTCTTTTTTTATCACCCATGGTTACCAAACCCTCTTTGATGACAAAAACAATAATTCAAGAAACCTATTTTAAAATTTCCCCCTCCTTCAAATATTCAAATAAAACTATGTACTATGAAGATTATTTTTTCTATAAATTCTGAAGTACAAAATCATCATGAGTACATCAAAAAATTCACTTTTTCCAAATCTTCTTGTAAAATGTTTTTGCACTTGATTCCACTTCAGAAAATTTAACTTGCACTTTTACTCTTCCAACAATTTGAATAGAATATGCCCTGCACAAGACAAATCTGCAATAAAAAACGCAGAAAATGACACTTTAGGTCCGTACTGCAGAAAAAGAATGCTGTAAAAAAATCGTGTTTTAATAGTATTTTTCAAATTAGGGAAAAACGGCTATTATACAAACGCGTACGCGTTATATTTTTAAAATGCGTACGCGTTCAGTAACGCGTACGCGTTGCTTTCTGCCAACGGGCAAAACATAACGCGTATGCGTTATGAAACGCGTACGCGTTTTATTTAAATAACGCGTACGCGTTTCTATAACGCATACGCGTTATTTAAAAGTTGATCTCCCAAACCAAATCTAGCCCCGGTTTTAGGCTTGGGAAAGGCTTGGCAATCCGAGCCTTAGCTTTTGACCTGCAACTAAAAAACTAAGGCAAACTGAAAAAAAATGTCCAACTTTGACAACATAGATGATGAACTTTTTTTCTGAATTAGTCTATAAAATTAAAACCCATTAGAGAACACAATGTCTACTTTCTAGATATATAGTTTTTGTTAAAATTGGATTAAGTTTGTTATTTTTTAATTAATTTCTAAGCAAACTAGGCCTTAAACTTGAAAGATCAGGTTTTTTTGGTTTTTTAATAACTTTGTATTGGTTAAGTTTCTTGTAAAAAAAATTATATGGTCCCAAACTTTAGAAAATTCTCTACACAATGAAAAAAAAAAGAGTCAAAAAATGTTTTGTTTAGGTCCAATTATGTTGTCCGTACACGTTGATTTGAAAAAATATCAATTAAGGCCAATAAAAAATTAATTAAAAAAAATATATTCAATCAAAAATTACAAAAAAAAATCCAGCCCAAACTTCATGTTGTTATCTCTCTTTTCCTAAAAGGAATTAGCAAAATAATTTTATTTGGGTCAAAAAGTGTTGTCCGTACACCTGCTTGGTATGGTTAAAAAACAGGGACTTTAAAAAAGTGGTTTTTATAGATCTTTATCAAAATTTAATTTCTATAAACTGGGTATTTTAATAATTTACATATTTGGAAACTAGATTCAAAATTATAAATTTCATAGTATTGACTTTTTTTAAGATTCATTGTGGAAGTGCCTCAAATTTTCAGTCCAAGTGTGACAAATTCTGAAAAACAGCAAAAATATTTCCACTTTTTGAATTTTTTGTGTATCCAACTTCTTGCATCAACCCCAGTATAGAAACACTCCTCTCCATAACCAATGACTACTCTCTCTATCCTCTTTTATCAAAACACAAACTCCTTTTTACAACCACTCCTATCATATGACAACAAAAAGATCTTTAAAATATGCAACTCTCTGCTTTTAACCACATAAATTCACTTTCCCCTCCACGATGCCATAAATGATGCATTAAAAAATTATTTCATGCCAAGTATATTGCCAAAAATATAGCCATCAATGTGGCATTGAGCCTCCATGTGAGGGTTTAAGGGAATTGATATTGTTAACTTTTATTCCATTTATCATTAACTTGCATTTAAGGCTAGTTAACTTCCTTTAACAACCATGACTTCCCTTAAAGCAAGCCATTTGCATTAATATTGATAATATATTATATTATATATTTATATTACACACACATATATATATATATAATCTTTTTAATTCATTTAAATAATAATCAAATAAATATTTATAATAATAGGAAAATCATAAAGATGTTTAGATATAGTAATATCTTGTCTTGGCTATTGCAAAATACTAAATAAAGAATCTTAAATGATTACAACCTAACCATATGACTAGACCACACAAATATTAACTCTTTGACAACATAGGGAATAACTTAACAACTTACTAGGGCTTTGACATAAAACCTATTTGAGTGTGCACGATCAACTCAAAAAGGCATTTACCCATTTGTTTACCAATGTCTATACTCTTCTCTCTGGCAATACTCTCCCTCCTCACCTAGGAGGGTAAAATATTCTCATACATTCAACTTACAAGGCCATAAAAATAGTTAGTCCATTATTATCCACAATAACATAATCATTAATTACAAGTAATAATCATTACAATTAAAACATTTTTCATTGCACTATAATTTCATCTAAATATCAATTGACGTAAAATCATCCATTCATGTCAAAAACACATTTTTAACATAAAAGTTAAAAGTAATTGTAAATAAAAATTTGGAGTGTAACATCTTCCTTAGTGAAGTTAAATACACTAACCTTTTTTTATTCTTGAGGAGAAGAAGGATAGATCGTTCCATCTTGCAAACCTATGATTGTGTGATTTGTATCAGTAATGTGATGATGTCCACCATCAAAAATAAAAATAAAAAGATATTTTTCCAACATTAAGTTCCATACCTTCCATTTTATTCTACTCACACTCTTGCAACATTGGATATTCTTCTTTTATGTGCCTAACTGTTATAATTTAAGACTCATATTTAATAGATTTATATACACTTTTCTAAGAGTTTTATCATTTACCATTTTTACATAGAGGATAGGAGTTGATGTATCCTCATATAAGGGGTTTCTATATTCTTTGTTAATAATATCCTCTTATGAAAAAGATCATCAAAGTGTTTAGTTTCTATTGCAAAATTGGATTTACAAGAGTGTTAAAACAACACTACTACTCTTTTGACTCATGCTTTTAAAATTAAGGTTATCATGACAAGAGTCAACATCATTCACACACTCATACTCATTAATAACACTATGTTGTAAACACACTACATGCATGACCAAGGCTCATTATTTTGTAGATTTGAAGTTTCATTAAGAGTGTTTTAAACATCACGAAGAATTATTAGAAAATTCTCTTTACTTATTTTTATCTTGAGATTACATTATTGATTTCTCATTAACTCCATCAAAAAGAACACTTTCCCAATATGAGAACTCACCAATAGAATATTTACCTTCAATCTCTATATCTCATTGTACCTCTAGTTATTATTATACTTTAGACATCATTTTATGTTTTCGTTGACATTTGTGGTTGAATTTCCAAGGTTAATTGCATGTGAGAAGCAAAGTTTCTTTCTTTTGAGCTTATTTTTGAAAATATCTTATTTTTTGATAATAGGGGAGCTCTTCTTCTACTCATGATTGGAAGAGGAATTGACTATTATAGGGTTGTATCTTGCTTGATGGCTTCATGAGCCTTAAATTTCAACTATTCTTCTTCCTTTTTTCCCTAACAATTATTTGTTGAATATATGGAGATTCTTGTGATGTTGGTTCTATTGAAATCCTCCTAATAGATTCCTCATTTTCAAGTCAAAATTTTTCCTACAAAAATGATGTTTCTAAATATCATAATCAAGAAGTTTATACCTTTTATGATAGGTTATGATGTTTTCAACTATCTAAATTTGGTATCCCATGCTTCCTTCTCTAACTAGGAATTTATTCTAATTGTTATTGGATATTGAAGGGTTCATTCCACCATACACTAGATATCTAAATCATTCTCCCATGATGAACATGCTAGTAGGGAAACCAACTCTAATACCTCTGTAATGTTTCAAGCCTAAATAGTAGTGCAATTATGATTCTTAACCTTCTACAAATTCTGAATAATTATAACTATAACATTCAAATTCTAATGTTCAAATCATATAGGATCTCAAATAATAAGATATAATTAACTATTTTCACATTAGCAATAGCATCATATTTAACACAACAAAGTCATGTATAACACCCAATCTTCATATTATGAGTAAACAACAAATATGTGATGCAATTCGTGATCACTTACTTTTTACAAAAATGAACTCTTATAATCATATCAATAGTAACAATAATTCAGACCAATACAAGTGGCTAAAATTCATGACCAATGAAGCTCAAATACAAACCTTGAATAATATTGCCCTCTAAAATCACTAGGGTTTTTGTCTTAGGATTCACACAATTGCACACAAGGGTTGAAAATAATTTTTGAAAGAGATTTGATAAGTGTAAACAATTTCCCATGAATGGATGTGCTCGCCCATTTATATTCATCACAACAATAACGTTTCGAACACAATGTAATGGGTGTATGGGTCCTACACTTATCTGCTAGATCTATAACTCCAACTTTGAATAATGATTATGGGCAAAAAAAGTCCCACTTTGGAAAGTTATAGTGCCTAAATCAATAATTAATAACATTATGACATATAGGGTGTTGTGGAGAGAATAAAAACAAAGGAAGGAGTCAGAGACATCACAAGCTTCATGCCATAATTTGGGGCATTGGGGGCTGAACAATGAGTGTGTGAGTAAAGATAGCTTTGAAAGTTCGACAAATACAAAAGAAGAGTAGTGGAAGGATGGAAGGCATGACAAGATGGAGAAGTCTAAAAGTCCGACGAGGACTAAGGAAAGGTTGCAGTTAGACAAGAAGGCATCCTTGGATGAGGTACTTCAAAACTTTGACAATTGACAAATACTTAAAGATTGGGTATACCTTTAGACTTAGAGACTTTGGTGACCTTATACAAACACTAGGGGAAAGAAGAGAAAGAACATGCACACAAAATGAGACTATGAAAGATGCAAAATATAAGAAACAAACAATTTGATCCATAAGATAAGTTATTACTAAAAGAAGACATGACATTATAAGAGGAGAAATGTTAGAATAATGAACATTCTTTTTAGTTTCGAAGTTTCCCAAATTTCATTATGATAAAGAATGAAAGAACAATAAACATTATTTATTAATTTTATTAACAAACATTTCATTATTAATAAGTAGTTAAAAAATAATTAGTCTCTATATAACTCATTTCTATGTATCTTATTTTTATTATTCAATAAACATAGATTTTGAAATATTCCCCTTTTATATTACTATCATAAATTAATTGTTATTCCCTAAAAAACCTTTAGATATTCTTTACAATAATCCCTCGTAATCTTCACTTTTATTTTACTTGTATGTGATAGTTTTATATCATGAATTAATTGTTGTTCTTATAAAAGCATTAGACTGATTTTCATCCAACTTGTGTGGGCTTTGTCTCCAACATTTTCACGTTATTCACCATTAAAAATTGCAGATGGTCAATGTCATAATAAATCCGGACAGCTTTTATTTGATAAAATTACGCTCTATGTCTCGACACAATGAAATAAGTGTGAAGTAATCTTTACCCCCTAACTACATTGAAAAGGACTTCCTTGTTAGGAATATAATTATCTACCTACCCAACTTCCGTATAATCCTATGGCAAGCATATGCAATGCATGTTACACCTTGATGGTCATAAACATGGAGTGTGTAGAATTTATACCTAGCATTGTTTCCCTGGCTAAAACTTTTAGGCATTGAATAGTCATAACTACTTTTTTGTCACCAACCTTTTGTATGTCTACATTAAATTTAAAACATATTTCTAATACTTTGGCTTGTCATGGCTGATTTGTGTGATGATCATTGTTTCGTGTGTCTTTATTGATTGGTTATGGCAACGAGCGATTTTTGTTACGATGGGTGTGTCTTATAATGTGAACTCAAAATATTAGATCCTTAATTAATTACTGGCACTTGCACCAGAAAGGGTGCAAGGGTTACACCGATAGAAAAATATAAGAACACCATAACAAGTGATTTTCTGCTCAAATTGTATCGTTTGTCAATGATGCCGATGAGGAAAAATAGATAGAGTTAGCCCTATCAAAATAGATTTTTTTTTAAATCAGAAGAACTAAAACCAATCTCCCTACAGTCATTGCTTCAGTGTATATTCTGAACTCAGGGTTTTTATGGTTCTCTCTTGTAGCTTTGAAAATGCATTTATTTTTAATACATTTCTCTTTCATGACATTAACAATAAAAATGTAAATATCTTCAGTTTTTACTTCTTCGCTATTTAAGCTAGTCACTTCATCCAAATTCAACTTCGTTGTCATCATCGCTTATTTCAAAGGGGCTAGTTAGCTATCAAAAGAATGAAAAGAAACCAGTCTGAGCTCATATTGTGCTTATTTCAACACAATAGAATTTTCACGATGTATTCTTTAAAAAATATTATGGTGACACACCTTTAAAAAGGTGACAGTGATGTATGTATTCAACCACCCTCAATAACACTGCATTTATAATGCTTCTCTCAACCACAGGAAAGCACAATATAAATGGAAAAGATTAAAACATGTTTACTTAGGAAAGGAAGATATAAACGAAAAAGATTACATGTTTACCGATGAAAAACAGTTGTAAATCGATGGTGGGCAAGAGCTATATATGACGAAAAAGAGTTGTATACATATGTGAGATAGGTTTCGGCTAAACGTTCACTCTATATATAGCCTATCAACTAATTATCATTATTGATATTTTAAATCAAATTATTATAACATAATTATGTTTTTATATCATTAATTTTAAAAAATGTTGGTGTTGGTATGATTAATTAATTTGAATGTATGGATTGATATAGAAGTATCATAATGAATGTTTAATAATTGTATAAAGGGAAAACAATATTTTTAAATTAAATGTTTATAATTTAGTAAATAATAATTTAGAGGTGTGGGTTAATGATGGCGAGTCCTTTAATTTTTGTAAATTGAGGTTGGGTGACAATAATGTTTTTTGTGATTATTCTATATCATGGCACATGGGGTTAGTTAATTTTTGGTTTCTTTTGTTTTTCTATTCTTGGGACAATTTTGTATAGACTAGTCACTTCTATCTTTCTCCTTTTGGGATGCTTTTGTTCATCATGGTCCCTCTCTACTACTTGTATCTACTATTATATTAATAATATATTTTTAACCTTGTGCCTTTTATTTAATTTTTTTTTTGTAAATTTGTAATTGGATAAGAGTTATAAAATGAGTGTATGTGATAGAGTTAGATTTTATTTTAAGTAAATAGACAAGAGTTGTGGATGAATTAGTACAAAAAAGGAAAGGGTGAACACATAATCTGTTATTATTTTTGGCAACATTTTTTGTATACTTTAGTCAAATCTAGTTGGGCCCAACTCTCACTTTGTGTGAATGTGGTGACCATGTGGCAAAGGAAATTTGACACAACCTAATTCAACTAAACTATAGAAACATGAATTACTTATTCCTTCTTTCTTGTGTTTGGGGATTGGGCTAAAGTGGGTTCAAGTGAAATCCCTTTATCCAAACCCCATTTGACTCAACATGTTCACTGGTAGCCTAAGTGGTCTACATTTGGTGCAAATTTTCTTTATTTTTCAAATTTGGGGTCAAATTATCCCGCCACTTTTAAAGATTTTTTACACTTGCAAATTGTATTTGTAAATAAATGAAAAGTGCCCTTCTATAGATCTCATTGAACAAGTTTTGAAATGTAATTTTTAATATATTTCTCTTTTAAAATTTTGATGAAAAGTGGGTCATTAGCTTGCAAATTGAAGTTTATTCTTGTTAGAACGTAATATTATTAGGGGTCATACCCTTATAACATTTGTATATTTTTCTAATATAAGGTTATAAAACTTTATATATTATATGTTTATTAAGCATATCCCATTTAAAATAGTTATAGTCTAATAACTATTAGATTATTAATTATTTATTTGAATGGTGGTTGTTGAATAGGTGTGATTAATACCCCTTTAGGTATTATGCCACCCTTTCTACCTATATTTAAGGAGGTTCTCTCTCATTTGGGAGATATAGAATTTGAAGATTTTATGAGTTATATCACTATGCACATGAGGTATTATTGGCCATGTGGAAGTATTGATTCAAGAGGGTACTCCCCTCTACCCAACCACTCACAGAAATAAACTAACAAAAAAAATTTCAACTCATATAATCAAATACCGCAACACAAATTCAATTAATTTATTTTCTTACAAAATACATTCCAATGGGCCTATCATGGCCTCATCCTTTTACATATCTTATCCTTCACACATGCATCTTCCTACTCCAATACGACATTTGTTAATTCCTTCCTTCATCTCTATTTTTTTCCCTTCCTATTTTTCCTGTTCCCAGATCTCTCCCCTTCGTCCTTCCTTTCCCCCTTTCATCCTTTCTAGTCCATTTGTTTGCTTCCCCGCCAAATGACTATTGCATTTTTGTTATTCCATTGGAGAAAATCTATGGCTTACATAACATATTGCAGTCCTGCCACACCTCCTAGTAATGGCCGCGAGATAGTGGTTGCCTCTAATTACCCTACCAAACTTCAACCCACAATACCATAGACCACTTACCTCCTATTTGCGGGGTGGCGATCCCCACACTACCATGGGCTACAAGACACCATGTCATGGGATAGCGGGTCAACTTGCGATATTACAACTTGTGAGAATGTTGATCATGGGGTTGCAATTAATGAGCTTCCGCATCATTACATTCTCCAAAATACCCTACCATAGGATGGTGGTGCCTTTGCATTACCACAATTTTTTAATCAAACTATTGCAGGGTAGAGGTACCCCACATTACCATGGGCCCATAGGATAACCTCTGCGGGAGTGCAGTTAAGGCTAAATGAACACAACACACCTCGCTAGCTCACTAGGAATAGTCTAAGCACTTGCAGAGGTGCGATAAAGGTATTTAATAAGAAGTTAGTGCCACCACTACTAAGGAAAGTTGACTCTTGCCATTCTTGTTGCCATTGAAGTCCTGTGAACTTGAGAAATTCTAAAGAACACCAACTAGAACAAACCAAAAACTAGAAATCAAACCAAAAACAAATTTGGGTGGTGTTGATCACCTATGCGCCCATGTGCTCATGCATTAGACACGACAGGTAAGAGAAATGTTCCTTGAGTTGATAAACTCATGAATATTGATAGATGCATGGGATGGTAATCCCATGTTTGGTTTTAATCCACAATTGCTCCTTGTCTACAAAAGCCTTCCCTCTTTTGTTTTTTTTCTCAACCTCAACACTCACACCATCACCATTTGTGGCACACAGTTTTTCCAAATCACTCCTTACCATAGATCCATGTTTATGATCACCACATCCCCATGAACAAGTATCTTTCACTCCCTTATTGCACAACTAGAATAAATCAGACTCTAATCTACCCTTCACACTTGAAATCTAGCCTGTGAACAGTTGCAACTCTCTGCACTCAACCTATTCGTCTTCCTCTATTTGTTGATTCTTTGCACTATAACAAACAATAGTGCTACAATCTTTCATCTATTTCTCCTTCTCCTTCAAAGAATTCAACACAAACTTTTGTCCATCTTTCTAGATGGTATACAAATTCTTCCTACCATCATACATGGCTTCCCTATCAAAATGCCATGGCCTACCCAATAACACTGAAAAGTAGTCATAGGCATCACATCACACAATACCTCATCTTTATAAGATCCAATTTGAAAATTAACTAACACGAGTAGAATTTGGCAAATAAATGACTAGTGACTAAAACTTTTAGTCACAACAATTAAAAATGACTAAATTCTACTGATTTTTTGCAACTCAACTATAAATGAGTAAATAAAAGACTAACTTGGTTGTGGACTAAAATAATATCTAGTCATACAAATAAAAATGACTAAATAGTTAGTCACACAAATAAAAGTGGGTGATAAAAAAATTATTTTGAATTAAAAAATTATTGGCGAGATGCTAATCATTTCCTCCCCATTGCTACAATTGAGAAATTATTGGTGGGATGCAAATATTTCCTTCGCTCTCCTTTCGTTAGTTTGAGATTTGAGAGCCTCAAAAAGGAATGTAATCTCAAACTGATATCTTTAGTACAAAAATCCTTCATCTTGTTCTCGTCAGATGCTCATTAATAAACGAATTTTCCATGTATGAAGAGGATTAGGGTTTGAAGCTCGAGCCTTTTTGTAGACATTTGGTGGAGAATAGAGGACTTCTTCAGCAAGTATAACTTTAGGACACAAGGATATCGGTAATGTAGTATGACTCAATGTAGAATTCTTCTTGTATTTTGGTGTTTTTTGAGCTTATATTGAGAATCTAGGTATAAAGCTTCCAAATGTAAGGGTTTTTGCTTAAAATTTCATGTAAAAGTTCTAGTATTATGCAAACTATAGTCCTTGGACCAGCATTTGAGTTCCAATAATTAGGGTTTCAATAGGCTTATTCTAGAATCCCTGGTAAACCTTTCAATAGTATGTTATGAAAATGCAGCCCTACACATAATCGAGGGAATTTTTCATATAGACACTATCTAGCTAATGTTATTATATTTTAAGACAACACTATATTGCATTGTACCAAACATAAGCTTTAAGTATATAGCATGGATACTTATATAATCTAGGTTTTGATCTTTTAGCGTGGAATGGGAATCAAGTCACTGTGAGGGTTAGTGATTTTTAGTGGTCGTGTGCATTAATGAGGTTATTTTTGTCTAAGAATATAGATGTGAATGTCATCGTGAACTTTGATGTTATCCAAGTGACAACCATTTAGATTTTAAATGACCTTTCACTGCCATAGACACAAACTCAATCTAAATGGTTATATATTAAATGATTTTAGAATGTTTTTAGCATTCAATATATTATTTCATTCATGGGATTCTTTAACAAAACTGAGCCTATGTTCAACTTCAATTGGAGATTGTCAAGTTATTTTTCTCTATAATTCATCATCATCAATTGTTTTAAACCATATCCCTTAGCATGGTCTTCAAAATCTATAATCAATCATTATGATCATATTCAAATATTCAGATGTATATCATGTCTTTGCATTGCACACTTGACTCTTATAGACGCGATTTTATCTGCACAAGTTCAACATCACACAATTTTATTTTATTTTAAAATGACTCAATCACAATGAGATGGATCATTGCAAAATACTGTATTATTGAATACTCCATGTGGTAATACCTTAAAAGGATATTTCATCTTATCTATACTACTTATTTGAGGTTAATATACAACTGATGTCTTATTTGCAAGAAAAATAAATTTACAAGCTAAGTATAAAGCATTAAACCATTCTATTCATGAAAATCTAGTGTCCCCTAAAGAATATTTGGAAGTCCTTAGCATCACCAACCACAAATTCCAAGCACTTTGTTTTTAAGTAAGATTATATTTTATGACTGAAAATATGTTGTATTGTGGTGGGAGAGTAGCTTGGGGGATACAGTAGCTAATTTTTCACCACAAAATTATCTTACTTCCCTTTGCTATCATTTATGCTAGTGAAGGTTCATGGAAGTTCCTTGCATCCCACTTTTGTACAATTGGTCATCATTCTTATTGGGAAAAGGTAGATTTTTGGTCAGTGATTTCACAATTTTGGAATATATGGGGGATGTTGTGCACCTTACAAATCTTTTAGAGCTTTGGAATGTTATTTGAGGACTGATAAGGGCATTTTTTTTATTGGGAGTACTATTACATTGTTTGAAGATTTTTTGTGTTATTAGATAGTTGTGAAGCTCAATTATGGGTAAGGAGTAGTTATTAGACATTCACAATCTCTTGAATAATTTTCTAGAGGTGAGTGGGATGGATTTGTTGTTGGGAAGACATATTCAAAGGTTAGGGACCAAAATGTTTCCATGATAGTGTTTCCAAGATTAGCCTTCATAGTTTTGTTGATTGCAAATCTGCATCTTTAAAATATAATCACAAAATAAATTTTCTATCTATAAAAGAAAGTGTGGAGCATTGCCTCCACATCAATGCATTTAAGAATAGGTCTTCATGGTTAGTATCATATATAGAAGGTTTTTGGATATTGCAACAAATGACTCATATTGGAGAACCCAATTCAAAGCATGATCCTAAGAAGGAAAGAGGCAACAAGCATCCATAAATGGCTCCTACTGTATCAATTGGCATCTTCAGTACTAAGAAAAAATTTAATAAGTATATGCAATCCATATTTATATAGCAATAGTTTAATACCCAACAATGTCTAAACAAGAACTTCTACAACCATATGAAATACAACCAAATTGGATCTTACTGTGATGTTGGATCTCGATGATCAGTCACATCATGTTATTGAAATTTATTATATTTTTAACTTGTATCTTGATCTTGATATTAATCTTGAGGCTATCCAAATTGTGTCTTACTATGATGTTGGATCTTGATGAACAGTCACATCATGTTATTGAAATTTATTATATTTTGAGCTTGTATCTTGATCTTGATATTAATCTTGAGGCTAAGTTACAATCAAAGTTTCTAATTACTATTTATATTATTATAGAACAAGTTTTGACTTACTGGTTAGTTAAATTTCCCATGGTGTTGAATTTTCTTCTCTTCCCATAATGAACTGAAAAAATAATTATGGAAAACATTGACGTGTAGTTCTTTGCTAGTCTTTAAGTTATTGGAGAAATGAGTGAGAATTTTTTTAAGAAAATTGATTATATAAAAGTCCTTTCAGTGATAAAACACCATAACATGGACATGAGGAAAAATATTAATTTATTTATAAAGAATAATGATTTTTATCATTTACAATCAAATTTAAAAATTTGAAACAATTAGTTTAATGGGTTTCGATTGAATTATATTTCTTCTATTAAAATCAATATTAGTTGGCATTGTTTTCTATACTTTTATTTTTTTTAAATACACTTTTTTTTTTAAAGGTTTTGTTTGCAATTCATCTTTTATTTTCTTTTTCTCTATAATGAATCACTAACTATGATCCAAAGCATCAAATGAAAAATACACATTTAATTAAACCCACAAGCTATCTTATTAGTATAAAATCAACATTTTTAATACTAAAATTAATATTTCCACAAGAAAAAGTTGAAGGGACAATTTGATTTTATTTGGTGGGATGTTAGGTTGTCCTATTTGAAAGGAGTAGGTTACATGTTCACACTTTCAAATTTTACCTGTCTAGAAAGTCGAAGTGGTGGTTGTATAAAAAATGCTCCTCTACATAGTCATCAACTGTTCATTTTGATTTGTAACCCAAAGTTGTTCATGCTATAAGAATATCTATGTGTTCATTGTGTTATTTGGTTTCCAACCATAGATATTTCTTATTTACTTCTATTTTAGTTGTCTCATGATGGAAATAAGCTTTGCAGCTTTGAGAGAGAGCTTGAAAGGAGATCTTGCAAGAATTAGAAAGAGGGCTTACAATCTTGGGTGTTGGTTCTTTGCACAAGTAAACATATTGAATATTACTTCTATTTATAAATCATCAATATAGTATAAAACATACTATCAATTATTCATTGTAGGAAGGAAGACCAAGATACTCAAGATGAACTCCATAAAACACTAGTAGAATTTGGCAAATAAATAAATAGGTGACTAAAAATTTTAGTCACAATAGCTAAAAATAACTAGATTCTACTAATTTTTTACAACTCAGCTATAAATGAGTAAATAAATGACTAATTTGGTCATTGACTAAAAAATTATTTAGTCACAAAAATAAAATGACTAAATAGTTAGTCACCAAATACAAATTAGAAAAAATTTAAAAAAAACATTTCAGCCAATTATTGGCGTGATGTATTGTGCATGTTGATGTATTGGTGCTTATTCATGTTTATTCACATTCATTACAAAAATATTCCTTTCTTCATTCATTAGTTGCAAGTTAGCCTGGCACTGAAAGATTTGGAGAGGTCCTAGATACTTTTGAAAAGGTGGGCAAGGGAAAGGAATTTGGAGTTTGGCAAGGCCCTCTACAGTGAAGTCAGATTTTGGGACACCCTCTATAGTGAATTCAGACGTAATTCCAAACCCTCATTACATTAAACAAAAAATCTACAGCTTTATGATTCGAAACTTATAGTAGTTACAATCTATTGCTCTTAATAATGTTCTTTTACAATCTTTCCATTGTTATGCTTCATAATGTGTTCAAGCTAAATATAATAAAATTTGGGTGTCAGTGCCAAAATAGAATTTCCTCAAAAAAATTTGATACATTTTCACTGCAAGTGCAATCTATCCTTGTGCAATGTAAACTTGTGCTAGATTTACCCACACATCAGGCATCTAAACAAATATGTTTCCTATAGCAGCGTCTTGCACCTATGTCAAAAAATTCCTTTGCAATATCAAATTGACCCCTTTCAGCTAGCACAATGGCTGCCCCATTTGCAGTATAAACATTTCTTGGTCTCTGTGCCAACAATTTACAAAATAGTTCTCTAGCATTCTCAAGATGTTGTGCCTCCATCTTTGGATCCATCCTCTCATTATGAAAAGCTGCACAATAATTCCAATTTCTAAGTGAAATTTCAAATTAAGAATTCTTTGCATCTTATTCACTTTGTGCAACTTTAATTGTTTCTTTTGCTTTAAGCCAAACATCTATTTTTAGTTCCATTTTGCTAAGCATAGATAAAGAATTTGATGAGTTTTTATCCCCAATCAATTCTAGGCGTAGTTGGATCTCATTCCAAGCTTGAGCCATGGCTGCAAGACATATATATGCATCCACATAATTAGGAAACTTGAACAATATTAGCTTGTATAAAATATTTTCTTTTCAGTATCATGTAGTTGTTCAAACAACCTAGCAAGATTAAATAGTGTTGTGACTTTATCCCATGGTAGCTCAAGTCAAATACCACCTTCTAATTCTAGTTGATGGAAGAATTTCATATCCTTAAAGAGCACAGGAAAAAATACATAATTGGCACTAGGGATTTTATTTATGAATTCCACCCAAATGACATTTCCTAATGTCTCCATAAAAGTTTGTTGAGCCAACTCTAGTTCATCACGCTCAAAATGGAGAACCCCAATGTTGTTTAACAATTGAATGGGTACTTCTTCTCTACTCTTCTTCAAAAGAGACTTATCTGAACAAAGATATTTCCTACAGTAGCTTCTTGTACCTATGTAAAATAATCCTTTGCAATAACAAATTGACCCCTTTCAGCTAGCACAATGGTTGCCCTGTTTGCAACATAGACATTTCCTAGTCTTTGTGCCAACACTTTACAATACAATTCTCTAGCCTTCTCAAGATGTTGTTGTTGGAAGATGAATTATTGTGAGAGGGGGGGTGAATCAGAGTAATATATAATTTTAAAACTTTTAACCTTGAAGTGAAAAAAAAAGGAGACCTTGAGATAGATACCACTTTGATTCAATGACCTTTAACAAAACAACTTAAAGACTAAAATCAAACAATGCATTTATATAATTGCAGTTTTATCAAGAAAAACTCATTGAACACATTAAATTTGTGTTTGAATCATTTGATTTTACTGTAATAATTGAACTAACCAATCATATAGCATTGAGCATCAACAAGACAGTAATATGAAAAATGAACATCCACATTTGTGAAATCTTTTAGACAGATTGTAATAGTGAAAAATGTATTAGAGCATTGCATGAAATCATTTTGACATATGACATAATGAGAACTTAAATAAGATAAGCACAAACCACACAAAAAGGAGAACACAAAATTTTACCAAGTGGAAAACCCTTTCAGGGAAGAAAAACCACTCCAAAATGCCTTATAGGCTTAATCCATTTTTTTTTACCATATATTTTCAGAGCACCAACTTTGTCATAATGTGGAGCACCAACTCCATGTACAAACTGAAGAACCCACTTCAAGTTAGAAGCACCAAACCTCTATTTTTCAAAGTCTCAAAAGATAATACATGATTTTAAATAATGCCCACTAAAATCTCTATAATCAAATCAGAGATATAAACCTTTTAAACTCTCTCTTTACCCATTAAGTTACAATCAATGTTTCTAACTACTATTTATATTATTATAGAACAAGTTTTGACTTACTGGTTAGTTAAATTTCCCATGGTGTTGAATTTTCTTCTCTTCCCATAATGAACTGAAAAAATAATTATGGAAAACATTGACGTGTAGTTCTTTGCTAGTCTTTAAATTATTGGAGAAATGAGTGAGAAATTTATTAAGAAAATTGATTATATAAGTCTTTTTAGTGATAAAACACCATAACATGGACATGAGGAAAAATCTTAATTTATTTATAAAGAATAATGATTTTTATCATTTACAATCAAATTAAAAAAATTGAAACAATTAGTTAATGGGTTTCGATTGAATTATATTTCTTCTATTAAAATCAATATTAGTTGGCATGGTTTTCTATACTTTTAGTTTTTTTAAACACTTTTTTTTAAAAGGTTTTTTTTGCAATTCATCTTTTATTTTATTTTTCTCTATAATGAATCACTAAATGTGATCCAAAACATCAAATGAAAAATACACATTTAATTAAACCCACAAGCTATCTTATTAGTATAAAATCAACATTTTTAATACTAAAATTAATATTTCCACAAGAAAAAGCTGAAGGGACAATTTGATTTTATTTGGTGGGATGTTAGGTTGTCCTATTTGAAAGGAGCAGGTTACATGTTCACACTTTCAAATTTTACCTATCTAGAAAGTTGAAGTGGTGGTTGTATAAAAAATTCTCCTCTACATAGTCATCAACTGTTCATTTTGATTTGTAACCCAAAGTTGTTCATGATGTAAGAATATCTGTGTTCATTGTGTTATTTGGTTTTCAACCATAGATATTTCTTATTTACTTATGTTTTAGTTGTCTCGTGATGGAAATAAGCTTTGTAGCTTTGAGAGAGAGCTTGAAAGGAGATCTTGCAAGAATTAGAAAGAGGGCTTACAATCTTGGGTGTTGGTTCTTTGCACAAGTAAACATATTGAATATTACTTCTATTTATAAATCATCAATATAGTATAAAACATACTAACAATTATTCATTGTAGGAAGGAAGACCAAGATACTCAAGATGAACTCCATAAAACACTAGTAGAATTTGGCAAATAAATAAATAGGTGACTAAAAATCTTAGTCACAACAACTAAAAATGACTAGATTCTACTAATTTTTTGCAACTCGGCTATAAATCAATAAATAAATGACTAATTTGGTCATTGACTAAAAAATTACTTAGTCACAAAAATAAAATGACTAAATAGTTAGTCACCAAATACAAATTAGACAAAATTAAAAAAAAAAAACATTTCAACCAATTATTGGCGTGATGTATTGTGCATGTTGATGTATTGGCGCTTATTCATGTTTATTCACATTCATTGCAAAAATATTCCTTTCTTCATTCATTAGTTTCAAGTTAGCCTGGCACTGAAATATTTGGAGAGGTCCTAGATACTTTTGAAAAGGTGGGCAAGGGCAAAGAATTTAGAGTTTGGCAAGGCCCTCTATAGCGAAGTCGGATTTTGGGACACCCTCTGCAGTGAATTTAGAGGTAATTCCAAACCATCATTACATTAAACAAAAAATCTATAGCTTTATGATTGGAAACTTATAGTAGTTACAATCTATTACTCTTAATAATGTTCTTTTACAATCTTTCCATTGTTATGCTTCATAACGTGTTCGAGCTAAATATAATAAAATTTAGGTGTCAGTGCCAAAATAGAATTTCCTCAAAAAAAATTGATACATTTTCACTGCAAGCGCAATTTGTCCTTGTGCAATGTAAACTTGTGCTAGATTTACCCACACATCAGGCATCTCAACAAAGATGTTTCCTATAGCAGCTTCTTGTACCTATGTCAAAAAATTCCTTTGCAATATCAAATTGACCCCTTTCAGCTAGCACAATGGCTGCCCCATTTGCAGTATAAACATTTCCTGGTCTCTATGCCAACAATTTACAAAATAGTTCTCTAGCATTCTCAAGATGTTGTGCCTCCATCTTTGGATCCATCCTCTCATTATGAAAAGCTGCAAAATAATTCCAATTTCTAAGTGAAATTTCAAATTAAGAATTCTTTGCATCTTATTCACTTTGTGCAACTTTAATTGTTTCTTTTGCTTTAAGCCAAACATCTATTTTCAGTTCCATTTTTCCAAGCATAGATAAAGAATTTGATGAGGTTTTATCCCCAATCAATTCTAGGCTTAGTTGGATCTCATTCCAAGCTTGAGCCATGGCTGCAAGACATAGATATGCATCCACATAATTAGGAAACTTGAACAATATTAGCTTGTATAAAATATTTTCTTTTCAGTATCATGTAGTTATTCAAACAACCTAGCAAGATTAAATAGTGTTGTGACTTTATCCCATGGTAGCTCAAGTCAAATACCACCTTTTAATTCTAATTGATGGAAGAATTTCATATCCTTAAAGAGCACAGGAAAAAATACAGAATTGGCACTGGGGCTTTTATTTATGAATTCCACCCAAATGACATTTCCTAATGTCTCCATAAAAGTTTGTTGAGCCAACTCTAGTTCATCACGTTCAAAATGGAGAACCCCAATGTTGTTTAACAATTGAATGGGTACTTCTTCTCTGCTCTTCTTCAGAAGAGACTTTTCTGAACAAATATGTTTCCTATAGTAGCTTCTTGTACCTATGTAAAAATTTCCTTTGCAATATCAAATTGACCCCTTTCAGCTAACACAATGGTTGCCCCATTTGCACCATAAACATTTCCTAGTCTTCGTGCCAACACTTTACAATACAATTCTCTAGCCTTCTCAAGATGTTGTTGGAAGATGAATTACTCTGAGAGAGGGGGGGTGAATCAGAGTAATATATAATTTTAAAACTTTTAACCTTGAAGTGAAAAAAAAAGGAGACCTTGAGATAGATACCATTTTGATTCAATGACCTTTAACAAAACAACTTAAAGACTGAACTCAAACAATGCATTTATATGATTGCGGTTTTATCAAGAAAAACTCATTGAACACATTAAATTTGTGTTTGAATCGTTTGATTTTACTGTAATAATTGAACTAACCAATCATATAGCATTGAGCATCAACAAGATAGTAATCTGAAATATGAACATCCACATTTGTGAAATCTTTCAAACAGATTGTAACAGTGAAAAATGTATCAGAGCATTGCATGAAATCATTTTGACATATGACAGAATGAGAACTTAAATAAGATAAGCACAAACCACAAAAAAAAGGAGAACACAAAATTTTACCGAGTGGAAAACCCTTTTAGGGAAGAAAAACTACTCCAAAATGCCTTATAGGCTTAATCCAAATTTTTTTTACAATATATTTTTCAGAGCACCAACTTTGTCATAATGTGGAGCACCAAATCCATGTACAAACTAATGAACACACTTCAAGTTAGAAGCACCAACTTCATAGGAGCACCAACTCCTCTATTTTTCAAAGTCTCAAAAGATAATACATGATTTTAAATAATGCCCACTAAAATCTCTGTAATCAAATCAGAGATATAAACCTTTTAAACTCTCTCTTTACCCATTTCAAATACAAATGATATCACTATAATAACAATTTTTTATGTGCTCAAGAACTCTTATTCTAAGCCATACAAATTCTCACCCCTAAGAAATGGCTTACAACAATATATTTATACAATACAAAATAGTTAAAAATGGATTCCAAAAAGGAATAACTGAAAGATATTTGATTCATCATTTCTGAACAATGAAACTCTATTCGTTAATCAACCAACTCTCTCAAACTGATCCTCAAAGCAACAAATGCAGTTAGGGTTTATAAACAACCCCAAAAGCCATACATCAAATGCCATCTGAATCTCAAAAAAACTCTTCAAAAGAGATTAACAACTCTCAAATCTTGATTATGAAATAATGCATTTCAAATCTGTTAACAAATGTAGAGAACCAAAATAGAATACCCGAATTTGAGTTCTCCAAAACTGTTGATGAAGTCTCTCTTCCATGTTGGCTCCATGCGGCTAGGGTTTTTCCTTCAGCAAAATGTTAGTTGTAAAACTCATTTTTCCCTATCGAATACAAAACTCAAGTGAATAATGTTGTCAAATCCACGAAAGTAATGATATTCAATATCATTTGAAGTCCAAAAGAAACATCATATTGAAGTTTGAAGTCCACCAACAATCACTGCCAAGTCAACCCCATAATGATAATGTTACTGGCAAGTCATCCTTAATGATGTTATGTCGACAACATGATAAGGCTGACAAATAATAAGTCTAGTGTTTTGATGTTAAGGCCGATAGTCATGTGTTACAAATTTAAAACAATACAAAGGTTGATAGAAAATAAAGGTAAAAGAGTTATATGTCATATATGATATGGTAGACGCTTGATTACATTTGATTTCCTTTAAATTAAACACTTTCCATTAGAAACAATAGAGGCTTGATAACTATCAAGGGAAAATAAACTATATATTGAAACCAAGTTGATTCCATGTAAAATGCAAGTGTCCATATTTAAATCATAAAATGTTACTCTGAAGAATCCAAATATTAACAATGCCAAGTCAAAGCCATGTGAACTGATCATAAACATGAATACCAAGACCTCTGGAAGATTATCTGAGATACCAAACAATACCAAAGACTTCTGCACATGAATTCCTCTGCACTTTATACCAAAAGTAAATGATATGAAAGTGAAGCTCAAGCACAATATAATGTGTGCTAGTGAAACAATAACTTTCACCTTATCATGTAAGCACCAAGAAATGCATGAATGTTGTGTGCATATAAATGCAATTTGATAAACTGATTGAGCATAAAGATGTTGTCATGAAATCAAAAACACAAATATACCTTCACTAAAAATGTCATCACCTATATTTCTCATTTGTCATCACCTGTATGTCTCATCAAAACAATATAATGATCAACCATATAAATGATATCACCTGAAATCCAATGCCATAACTCAACACCTATATATGCAAGACAATTTGCACTCTACACATGGAGTCAACAAGTTTAGTACCACAACAATATAGAATTGAAAGTAAATTTGCATCATAATGCTATTCATGAACAAGATACTAAATGCCAAAGACTAAGACAAGAATTCCAAAACCAAGTGTGCCAAAACTGTATATGCCATAATCCAAGATCAATGACTATGTGTCAAGATACCAATGCCAAAGTACTATGAGTCATAATTCCATGAAAGTATGTCAATCAACCAATCAATTTTGTCATCAAGGATAACCAAAGACAAATGAGAAGTCAACAAACTCCCCCTTTGTCCTTGATGGAAAAACACAAGTTACTCTCCCCCTTTTTTCCTCAATGACAAAGAACAAGGAGAATATAGTGAAGTGCCATGAAAACAACTAAGAATTCAATCAGCTATTCAACACAATAATCATCTGCAAATAGAGCAATAGAGAAGAAAAATATAATAAAGTTGTAAAAGAGAAACCGTAGAACTAAGTTCCCCCTAATTGTTTGCATTGAAATTCCATAAGATTGACCTACTTAAGAAAATAATTGAACCAAGGCTCTCCACAACTTTCTCATATATGACAATCATTTCCATACCAAATTCAAACTCCACCATGCAACAGTACCTTGTAAAAACACATTGTCACCTTCTTCTTCATATATTTACTAGGACACGGGAAACAATGCCTATTGCATTAACTTTCCAACTGTAATCACAATGTTACCAACATGAATAACCATGTACCAGGGCATCAAATATGATAGCATCAAAAAAATTATGATCTTTTCCCTCATTATTACTTACTTGGCATGGAAATCATAAAAAATATCACATCATTGTTGTAGCAACATATCAGCACCAAATGGAGTAGCAAACTAAGATAAAATAAACATGATTCCCAAGAATCTCATTGAAAATATCTTCCAAACATGATATTATCCAATATCTGTCATAACATCACAAGGATCTATACTTAAAGCACACTGTGTGAAAAAAAATATCAAGATATTCTTACCAAATAGCCTTGCTCCCCCTGGCTAAATACATAATAGGATGAATCAAAGACTTCAAACCTGTTCAAGCACCTAATAAAAAGTTGCAAAACCATGTACTATGAAGTTTTCCCAAAAATATTAATGAAGATATCTATTAGATTTCACAAGTAGATGCCACTGTTATATCAAATCATCCTGCTAATGTCAAAGTACCATAGCAAGTACCTCTATAACAGTGAAACCAAGCTGTCAATCTGACAAGCTGAAAGTTTTTTTCCACTGTTAGAAACGACTGCACTTATCACTCAAGAAAATATATATCAAATACATGACAACAAAAAAATTCCTTTAAGCTTCAGTCATTTTCATGCAATACTTCCGACTATTAAGAGCCAAACAAAAATTATAAAGAATGCAACCAAGACCTCCAATAATCTCTATTCATTGTCAAACAAGATCCAAATAGCACTATGAAACAATTACTAAAGCAATGCCGACAATACCAATCTGTAGTATGGATATAAACATGAAAAGCTCTCTCACAACCGATAGTAAAGCCTTATGATGGATCATATACTGAGTACCAATGCCATGACCAAACCATTTTTTTGTGTACTTGTTACCTGTTCATAAGCTGCCTCAAGATGCAAGTAGCCAAAGTAATGCATACTTGTGTCAAGTCCTTTATAGAATCCCCTAGGACTTTGCTTCTTTTCAGGACCACATGTGCAGGGAGTGCACAACAAGTAACTATTAAGCATGATATCAAAGTGTCAAGCAATGAAAAAAACTGATTAATCAAGATAACACGCTTTAATAACAAGAAAAGATAAATATTGCTTCATTGTCCAAGCCACCATTATCTCATGGAAATATTCTGACATCATCTAACTCATGCACCTTCTGAGAAATATAGACACCACTATTTCTATCAAGCACAGACAAAGAGTACTATACCCATTGTCACTTTCATTATGTTGTAGCAAAGCAAAGCAAATAACAAACTATCTACAAATGAAGTGTTATTGAGTTTCAACCATCTGTCACAAATATATATGAACCATATCATAAAGACTATTACCATCAACTCATTGTCAACCTTGACATAATAAATAAGTCTTGAAACAAAATGCAACTACTTCATGTTTGATAACAATGGGGTTTGTTTTATAATACACTAAACATCTGCCCTTATCTTCATGTTGTCTTCTAAATACTTAGAAATGGTTCTTGTGTAGCCTACACAAGATTTAGTTCTTTCTCTTCCTTTCCTTGCTTTCTTCTCTAGACTCCCAATGATTCTTTCTCTTCCTTTCCTTGCTTTCTTCTCCAGACTCCCAATGATTCTTTCTCTCCCTTTCCTTGCTTTCTTCTCCAGACTCCCAATGATTCTTTCTCTTCCTTTCCTTGCTTTCTTCTCCAGACTCCCAATGATTCTTTCTCTTCCTTTCCTTGCTTTCTTCTCCAAACCAGTATAGTACCTTTCTTTTTCTTGCTCAATGCATCTACATTGCTATTTTTAACTGATGCCTTCAACTTACTCCTACACCGTTGTGCCTTATTCCGAATTTTATGACACTTAAAGCATGTGATGTTATAACCAATTTGAGGAATCAAGAAAAAATTCTTTCTTGACATTCCAAAACTTCTATAATCATTTCTTTCATATCTCCTACAATTTCTTGCTCTATGACCATAAGCATAACAATGATAGCAATAGCCATGAAATTGAGGGTAGTTATACCTGATAAATGAAGATCTTGATGATCTATTTGTCCTTTCATCAATCCATTTATCTTTTTTTTGAGCAACAATGTAGTGTCCCTCTAGTTGTGACACTTGGTTTTAGTTTTTCTTTGTTCAGTTGATAGTTTCTTATGATACTATGTTGGTTGTTTTTAGTTATGACTCCAACATTATGTTAGTTTTTAAACTCCGTGGATGATTCATTGAATATCAAGATTATCTAGTTAAGTTCTTATGAAGACATTATGATAGACACATGTGTGTTATGGATATGTTGTTTCTAAGTTTTAATGCAGTTATCATGATGTGATTGATGTTTATGATATAATGATGCTTTTCAGTCTTGGTGAAGAATATAGTATAGCACTACTCACTTGTGAGTATCTTGTTATGCTGTGATTCTTCTTCACGGTGTGTTTTTTGATATATGTTTATATGTTTAACGGTAATGTTTTATGCAGATACAAGTACCGGGTATCGGCTCCACCTGCTTGTCAAGTCTGAGCATACCCTAATCCAATGAAATTATGTTGATTTGGAGATAGTGCCAGGTCCTCGTTTAACCATCGTTCTTCATTGAATGAGTATCTTTTGTCACTTGTTTTGGTGGTCTTTTTTTGTTGTGTCGTTCTTGTCTGTATTGTTTTGTTTGAAAATTCAATAATTTAATTAATGGCTTATTTATTTGATTAAATGTAAATTTGTTGAAATATTAGATTAGATGTTTATGAGAAATGTTTAATTTATTAAAATAAATTAAACAAGTTATTTATTTAAAAGTGAATGTTAATTATGAAAAGAAAATTTATTTAAATGTAATTGTGGAATTAATTGTGTAAACTAGATTCTTGTGAAAAGTTGATATTTTAAAAGAGTTTGTTTTCAATAAGTGATAAATATTTGAAAACTTGTGTATGAGTTGGAGGATAATATATTAGATATTTAATGATTATAACTAATTGAGCGAATTTTGGGAATGCATGATTACAATCAGTTAAGTTGTAAACTGAGGTAATTAATTGCATGAATAAGCTTTTAGGGGTTGCAATTTGATTCACGACAATTCTTCTGAGAAATTTTTATGGCAATTTTCTAGAAGAATTTGCATGGCAGTTGTTTTGGAAAAAGTTTTCCATGGTAGTTTTCAGGAAAAAGATTCTTCTCTATTTTTGGTAAAAGTTCAGAAACATCAAATTTGAAGAACTAGCACTTTTTGGGAAATAAAGGATTACCGATTTCTGGTTCTTGCTATAATATTCATTAGATTTGAGATTATAAATCAGGTTTTTATTCCTTGTTAAGAAAATTCTAATTTGTTAGTTTTTTTGAAAGATTTGTTTGAAATTTTCTTATGCATAGGAAAATGTTCACTCTTGCCTGTAGACTCTTGTTTGCCGAGACTTTGTGTTTGCTCCAGTGTCTTTGCATTTGGATACAGTGATATATATCAAATTATTTATATGGACCTTTGATTTTCCTTAAAATCATACATGATTTAACTTTCGAAGCTATTGAAAATTAATAATTGTTTTTTCCTAAATGAGAGACTTTAGTTCACGGATTTGACCTGATATAAATAGATCTCCATGTTTTGAAGCACTAATAACTAGTATATGGGATTTCTGGAGAAATGTCTAATTGTCTAATTGGAACTATTCTATAGAGTGATAATCAACATTATTCTCTGACACATGAAGTCGTGATGCTAATTAGGCCGCTATTTGTTTCCTTTATAATCCTGTAGGCCTTCCATACCTGTACTCATAGGAATTTCATGCACCTTTGTGTTTCTCCAGCGCCCTTGCATTTGTTAAACTAAAATCTTTGGTCTATTTAGTTCCCTATGGCTTCATGTAGCGACGGTATTACAACCTATAGTTTCATTTTATTATGAACTTCTAATCCTCTTTGATCGATGCCATGCAACTTAATAATTAATGAGTCGTATGTTCTGGTGATGTTCAATAGCCTATGAATATCCCTCATTCGTATGTCTTACTTTTACTCATTGATTTAATTCACCTCCTTGATTTCATTAGTAACTTGATTTAGCTTCAACATTCGAACATAGAAGGGAAAGGTCATTTAAATAACTTTCTTGATTCTGTTTGCTACCTATCATAGCGGAAACACTTGGGGACAGTAGGGCATATGGATTTAATTAACCTTCCTATTTCTTGTGGCTTATATATCGCAGTTGCAACACTTGGAAATAGAATGTTGTAGAGGTTTAAATAATCATCCTGATTTTATTGGCAACCTATCATAGTTGAAGCATCTGAACATAATATATATTTTTTTTAAAAAAAGAGTTCTAATAATCTCTTTGACTCTGTTGACAACTAACCTCAGCTGCAACACTTGAACTTTTGTGGAAATTTGTTTGGATTGATCTTTGTTGAGGACATTGGCCAAAATTGTTATTTTAGTCTTAGTTAGACTAGTTGAATGTGACTCATGATAAAGTTAACTCTTGTATGATATTTAGTATGAAAGTTAAACTTTACTTGAACATTTAATCTAGTGGTTTTATCTTTCTACATGCTATGAGTCTAGCAGTAGATACCGGTGGAATTTTTAGTTCATTTTTATTTTGTTTATTGTGTAATTTTACTGGTGATTTAAGCCTTAGTGAATCATAGTAAATGTCACATTTTGTGTTATCATCTCTTCCAAACTAGATAATGCAATGGTTGTAGATAACTTAATAGGATCTTCCTTATTCGACATCCTCTGTGTGAGTTTCCCAATAGGTATACTCTTATACACAGCCTGTAACTACCACATTTAAATGTTGTTTACAATATAAATATCTTTTGTCCTTCTATGGGCGCCATGCAAGGTGTGTGTGAGTGCTATAATTCTCTAGTATCAACTGTCGATCCTTGTGGCTGTTGATTGGTAGTTTAATCCCCAGTCCATGCGCCACTTGAGCTTCTTACATATGAAGCTATCTCCTTATTGCATAACATATTTTAGTGATGGAAACCATTGTGAACTAGGAGTTTAGTAGTTGTAAAATTTGGTCCTCATTTTTAAATACTATGCATACACCAACACTTCTTTCACTATCGAGACTTAAATCTGAGACTTTTTCTATGTGGTGTTGTGTAGGATCATGACACCTAGGCAAAGTTGCGGTAGAGGTCATGGTCGTGGCCAAGGAGGTAAATGTGGTGGTAGTCAATAGGATCCACCTCCCCATGATCCGGCGAGACTTGTGTAGCCACATTTAGTGCCAAAACATAAATGGGAAATAATTTTATTGGATCTCATTAGTGGGTTGCCCAAATCTTCATGACAACATGATGCCATTTTAGTGACAATGGATAGGTTGACGAAGTTAGCACACTTCTCACCTATTTATTCATCCTATAGTTCCTTGTCCATTACTAGGATATTCATGGAAGACATAGTGAGATTGCACGGTATTCCTTGTTAGATCATTTCTAGCAAAGATCCTATATTCACCTCAACTTATTGGACATAATTGCAACAATCCTTGGGGACGCGGTTGAACTTTAGTTCAAAATTTTACCCTGAGAATGATGGACAAACCTAGAGGGTCAATGGGATCCTCAAGGAAATGTTACATATTTATGTGATGGACCATTAGACATGATAGGAGGATTATCTCCATTTGGTGGAGTTTACTTATAATAACCCTTATCTGAGTTCAACTAGTATGCCTCCTTTCCAGGCATTATATGGACAACCGTGTTGAACTCCCTTGAGATTGAATCAATTAGAGGATAGAGATCTATTGGGTACTGAGATGATTCAAGATATGGAACAATAGGTTGATCGCATTAGAGAACATTTAGTTGCAGCTCAGGATAGACAGAAAAAGAATCATCGAATTGAACACCAGTTTATAGTTGAAGACCGAGTTCTTTTGCAAGTGTGTCCACAGAAGAGTCCAATCCAATATGGGAAGGGTTCTAAGCTCACACCTCACTTTGTCAGTCCATTCGAGATTCTTGAGAAGATTGAGCCAGTAGCATACTATTTTGCTTTGCCACCTAGTCCCTCATGCATTCATGATGTTTTCCATGTATTTGTTCTTAGAATTTATCATCCTAATGTTTCACATGTGCTCGACTGGAATGCACTATCAATAGAAGATGTGCAACTAGTTTTGAAGCCTGTGGGCATTCTTCAACATAGGAGGCTCGACCTCGAGGGTCAAGACATTGATTAGGTGAGGGTCCAATGGGATCCTAGTGATGAGGCATCATCCACTTGGGAAGATACAACATGCATGAGAGAGAATTATCCTTACTTGTTTGTAGGCTTCTAGGAGTAAGCCTTATCCTAGGGGGGGAGGATGTAGTGTCCCTCTAGTTGTGACACTTGTTTTAGTTTTTCTTTGTTAAGTTGATAGTTGCTTATGATACTATGCTGGTTGTTTTAAGTTATGACTTCGACATAATGTTAGTTGTTAAACTCTATGGGTGATTCATTGAATATCGAGATTATCTGGTTAAGTTCTTATGAAGACATTATGATAGACGTGTGTGTGTTATGGATATGTTTTTTTTGAGTTTTAATGTGGTTATCATGATGTGATTGATGTTTATTATATAATGATGCTTGTCAGTCTTGGTGAAGAAGACAGTATAGCACTACTCGTGAGTATCCTGCTACGCTGTGATTCTTCTTCACGGTGTGTTTGTTGATATATGTTTATATGTTTAATGGTAATGTTTTATGCAGATACAGGTACCCAATATCAGCTCCACCTGCTTGTCAGGTCTAAGCGTACCCTAATCCAATGAAATTATGTTGATTCCGAGATAGTGTCAGGTCCTCGTTTAACCATCGTTCTTCATTGAACGAGTATCTTTTGTCACCCGCTGTTTTTATGTAGTCTGTTTTTGTTGTGTCATTCTTGTATGTATTGTTTTGTTTGGGAATTCAATAATTTAATTAAATGGCTTATTTATTTGATTAACTGTAAATTTGTTGAAATATTAGATTAGATGTTTATGAGCAAGGTTTAATTTATTAAAATAAATAAAACAAGTTATTTATTTAAAAGTGAATGTTAATTTTGAAAAAAATAAATTATTTAAATGTAATTGTGGAATTAATTGTGCAAACTGGATTCTTGTGAAAAGTTGATATTTTAAAAGAGTTTGTTTTCAATAAGTGATAAATATCTGAAAAATTGTGTATGAGTTGGAGGATAATGTCTTAGATATTTAATGATTATAACTGATTGAGCAAATTTTGGGAATGCATGATTACAATCAATTAAGTTGTAGCTTGAAGTAATTAATTGCATGAATAAGCTTTTAGGGGTTGCAATTTGATTCATGACAATTCTTCTAAGAAGTTTTTACAACAATTTTCTGGAAGAATTTACACGGCAGTTGTTTTGGAAAAAAATTCCCACGGTAGTTTTCTGGAAAAAGCTTCTTCTCTGTTTTTGGTAAAAGTTTGGAAACAACAAATTTGAAGAACTGGAAATTTTTGGGAAATAAAGGATTACGGATTTCTGGTTCTTGCTATAATCTTCATTGGATTCGAGATTATAAATCAGGTTTCTATTCCTTGTTAAGAAAATTCTTATTTGTTAGTTTTTTTTTTGAAAGATTTGTCTGAAATTTTCTTATGCATAGGAAAACGTTCACTCTTGCTTGTAGAATCTTGTGTGCCGAGACTTTGTGTTTGCTCCAATGTCTTTGCATTTGGATACAGTGATATATATCAAATTATTTATATGGACCTTTGATTTTCATTAAACTCATACATGATTTAACTTTAGAAGCTATTGAAAATTAATAATTGTTTTTTCCTAAATGAGAGACTTTGGTTCTTAGATTTGACCTTATATAAATAGATCTCCATGTTTTGTAGCACTAATAACTAGTATATGGGATTTCTGAAGAAATGTCTAATTGTCTAATTGGAACTATTCTGTAGAGTGATAATCGACATTATTCTCTGACACATGAAGTCATGATGCTGATTAGACTGCTATTTGTTTCCTTTATAATCTTGTAGGCCTTCCATACCTGTATTCATAGGAATTTCATGTGCCTTTTTGTTTCTCCAACACCCTTGCATTTGTTAAACTAAAATATTTGGTCTATTTAGTTCCCTATGGCTTCATGCAGGGGTGATATTACAACATGTAGTTTCATTTTATTGTGAACTTCTAATCCTCTTTGATCGATGCCATGCAATTTGATAATTAATTAGTTGTATGTTCTGGTAATGTGCAATAGCCTATGCATATCCCTCATTTGTATGCCTTGCTTTTACTCTTTGATTCAATTCACCTCCTTGATTTCATTAGTAACCTGATTTAGCTTCAACATTCGAATATAGAAGGGAAAGGTCGTTTAAATAACTTTATTGATTCTGTTTGCTACCTATCACAACAATGAGACTTGGGCACAGTAGGGCATATGGATTTAATTAACCTCCATGTTTCTTGTGGCTTATATATTGCAGTTGCAGCACTTGGAGATAGAATGTTGTAGATGTTTAAATAATCGTCTTGATTTTATTAGCAACATGTCATAGCTGAAGCACCTGAACATAATAGATTTTTTTTTTAAAAAAGAGTTCTAATAATCTCTTTGACTCTGTTGACAACCAACCTCAGCTGCAACACTTGAAATTTTGTGGAACTTTGTTTGGATCGATCTTTGTTGAGGACGTTGGCCAAAATTATTATTTTAGTCTTAGTTAGACTAGTTGAATGTGACTTATGATAAAGTTAACTCTTGTATGATATTTAGTATGAAAGTTAAACTTTACTTGAACATTTAATCTGGTGGTCTTATCTTTCTGCATGCTATGAGTCTGGCAGTAGATACCGGTGGAATTTTTAGTTCATTTTTATTTTGTATATTGTGTCATTTTATTGGTGATTTAAGCCTTAGTGAATCATAGTAAATTTCATGTTTTGTGTTATCGTCTCTTTCAAACTGGATAATGCAATGGTTGTAGATAACTTAATAGGATCTTCCTTATTCGACATCCTCTGTGTGAGTTTCCCAATAGGTATAATCTTATATGCATCCCGTAACTACCACATTTAAATGTTGTTTACAATATAAATATCTTTTCTCCTTCTATGGGCGCCATGCAAGGTGTGTGTGAGTGCTATAATTCTCTAGTATCAGTTGTCGATCCTTATGGGTATTGATTGCTAGTTTAATCCCTAGTCTGTGCCCCACTTGAGCTTCTTACATTTGAAGCTATCTCCTTATTGCATGCCATATTTTAGTGATGGAAACCCTTGTGAATTAGGAGTTTAGTAGTTGTAAAATTTGGTCCTCATTAGTAAATACTATGCATACACCAACACCTCTTTCACTATCGAGACTTTGTGTGTATTGGGACTCTGAACTAATGGAGTCACTGCCACAAACTGTAGTTGTAATATAAGTGTGGATCCCTGTGTTACTTGATTTACCCTTCTAATTCTATTTCGTTACCTATGACCTGATTTGGTTAAGTATTATGCAAACGACTTTGTAATCAATTAGTTTTGTTATATTTATTGAAAAGAAAATTTGATTAAGCTTTAATTTTATAACTTAAAGTTATAATATGTATTAGGTTCGATTTGCTTATATATTGATGATTTTTAAATGTAATAAATTTATAATGTTCTTAATAAAGAATAAATATAGATTTATTTTAAAAATAATAAGACATTTAATTATGTAAATGATTTTTCTATTATAATTTGTAGCTCAAGAAGAATTAATGGTAGCATGTGATGGATAGTTGTGTTATTCTTCTGAATGAATAGAAAATATTTAGGATTTTTTTTATTTTAAATAATATGGTTTATTAATTGTGAAATAATGGATCATTACTTTAAACTATTCTTTTATTGTTGATTCTGAGTTAAGGAAAGCTTTAGTGGAAATTAATTGTTTGAAGTTAACAAAATGAAAGATTGTTTTGAATTATGAAAAGAAATAGATAAGTTATGCATAGAAAGAGTATTTAAGGTATGTGTTATCTCTCAAAAACCTAGGTTTAAACCATGAAAGGTTGCCAAGCTTTCACAACGTTTTAGGGTAACAAAACAAGGTTTGAAAGAATTAAACCTTCTACTCTCCAGGCACTGCTATACCTATGCGGGTGTACCTATAATAAATGAAGCAAACTTGACTATTGATCTTATCTTCATGCCATGATCTTTCCATGATGGCAAATTGAAATGGACAAAATAAAACAAATTTGGTATATATTGTATACTAGCATTCAAAAGTAAACCCTAAAATGCTTAGTTAACAGATGTAAAAAGTATGAATAAAACTAAATGATGAAAACGGTGAGACCAGTGCCTTATATAATATACGGAGTCAAATAAAATCATAGAAAATTGACTTCTTTCTGGATTCATTCAAATTGTTTGGCATATTTATTTATAACCAGTATAAAAATGCAAGGATGTGATTATTGAGATCTTACTGATCTAAATGAAATTCCCTGATTACTATGATTAATCAAAAGGATTTTATCCTTCCTTGAAAGAACCTATCAACCAATCACACAGATACAGAAAATACGTACTAATAAACTAGACATAAACTTGTTATGTTGATCTAAATAACCAAGAAACATCAATTTTAGAGACAACTCAAATAATTATTTCAATAGGCACAACACAACAATTGACACCAAAATTCACGAGCAAATTAGATGATTTTCATTGATATTTCCATGGCTTCAAAACATACAGCATAGTCTCAACCCTGTGAAACATGGTGTTCCACCGTATTCTCTATTATCTATCCTATTCTACCTATATTTTCATATTTTTTTCAAAATTGACATTTATACATTGAGAATATGAAAGGACGCATCCTTTCAGAAATAGAAAACACAAATTATAAAACATAAGACAGAGAATAATTAGGCTCTATTTAGCCACAAATGAGTCTTGTTGAGGTGGTCCAAATAATCCTGGCACTCATACATGTCTGCATCTCCAACAACATTCCAGACCGTAACTTCCATCTTGACCATTTCCTCACTTTGCTTACTCACTTCTTCCAATGCTGTATCATCTACAGAAGCTACCTTCATGATTTCATTCAGCATTGACAAATACATTAGGGCACACCAATTTCCCTATGAACTTGCATTTGTCATCCAGCTTGTCTACTTTTTCCCTAAGCTATGTGGACCTTCTAGCTTTAGGCCTCAAACCAGGTAATTGATCAATAAGGTCTTGATTTAGCTTCCTTTCAGTGCCTTCATGCTCTGTATCAGTCTTTTGTTTCTTTCCCTTTGACTAACTACTCTCACCAAGTTTTCTACCCTTACCCTTTCCAGAACTAGAAGACTCCATTTTTCAAGCTTACAGAATCAAAATATGAAAAATAGAAAAGAAATTACTTACAGTATTCTACTTGAGCTCCTCAGACTGAAAAATTGTCTTGGTTCTCTTGTTCAGCTCGCCAATTCACCAGTAATCAATTTGGAGATGAGGAATTGATTAAAACACTATTGTCATTACTGTTTTATCCCATCGTGCCATTAATGAAGCACGAATGACGCCTCCTTTGAAACTGGTACTGTTGCATCAAATGTCCTTTCGATGAGAAAAATTCAAATCTGGGGTGAAATCCCTTTTCAACATTTATTTCATCATTCGCTAAGACACTCTGCGGTCTTACCGACACATGGAACCAACTTGATGACAAATGCTTTTACTTTTCATGTCATTGTGACAATTCAAAGTCAAGGAAACGTCTCGTAGATTTCATCCTGTTTCACCGAAAGTCTTTATCTAGATTGGGTCACCAAGACAAATTTGTACCCTTGCCGATACAATCTTCGTTTCACCCGCTTCGCTGTGACTTTCAAAGTCGGGGAGATGTTATGTAGATATCTTTGCATCTTACTGATATGTACTTTTCAATGTATTTTCATTCACTAAAACAAAATCACCCTTTCACCGATGAATTCTCATTTCAGCATGTCCACCAAGTTTTCTCACCGAAGAAATAAACCTAACCATTGAAACAATACTTTCAGAAAAACAATGAACCTTCAGGAAAACTTACACCGACACCAAATATCCTACCGAAATCACTCCTCTAGATTGCACCTATTCGGAAAAACTCACCCTGAACCATCTATCAGTATAATATTCATACTTCGGTGAAACTTATGCCAATATGTTCTCCTCCTAGCGATGCATATCTCCATCAGCATAAGATTTGAATCGGCAAGACTCCATAGCTTCTCACCGACAGATTTGAAATACCTTTGAACTTAGTTCAGCCAAACAATAGCCTCTTTGCCTAGACCTTCCCCGATGCACATAAGTCTTACCGAAACATCTGTTTGCAAGTCAATCGATAAAACAAAATGATTTCATTATGAGTTCATACCGATACCAATTAGTCTGGCTGAAACAACCCCTTTATGCATTAGTCGGTATGACATGTTGTCTTCGCCCTGATATTAGACCAATGCCCCAACATATGCTGATATACTTTTTTCAGGATGCCTGTCGGCAAGAAAAAATTAGTTCGCCGAAACAATTTCCCGAACACCTTTATCTTGAGCGATAAACTTCCACATGCATCGGTTGGCGAAACACATTGTATTCGCCATGACTTCACTCCGACAATGACTCCCCTTTGCTGAAATGATTCCTTTTGTCGCCGAAACAAGCAAATTGTCCTGCTGATAGTCTGCAACAAACATATATTAGTGAAAAAATTAGGTTGGGGAGACTTTTACAATGTCTTGCCAATTCGGGTCTTTTAATGAAAAATGAAAGACTTGATGGATTCAATGGATTATATGACAAAAAACAAGCAAGCCAATACAAAGAAAGACTTTGATGCTTATAATGAGAACTCAATACTGGAACTTTTGGATGCAATAGAATGTAAAAATTTCAAAATTTTATAGTTCTAATAGTGGCTCTGTCTGGGGATGAATGATAGTGAGATCATTGCAAGGATTCATATTTCTGGGTGAGAAGACCAAACTCAAAGTGATGGAACATGTGAGCAGAGTGGAACAAATGGCAATGGCAATGAATGAGACCCTATACTACTATACATGGAAAATTTTATTTGAAAAGAAGGAAAATTAGGATTGTCCATGTACTTGCAAATCCCGTTCCTTTCATTTCCTAAACTACTGTGCATGGAATAGAATTTCAAAGAGGACCATAAAGAGTTGTCCATGCACTGGCAACCCTTAATCCTCTGCATTATTTCAAGAGAAAAAATGTTTCAGAAATTGCCCATGTACAGGCAATTCCTGATCTTCACTAGCCATATTCTGCAAATAGTATGAGTCTTCACCTTTCTTTCCAACCACCACAAAAGGCCCTAGCCATAAGGCTTCAAAATTCCCATGTTTTCCCTTCTCCTGGCACCTTGCATTCCACATCAGTACCAGATCACCTTCTCCAAATTTTCTATCCTTTTCCTTTTTGTCAAATAAATATTTCATTTGCTTCTACAACTTTATATTTTGATTTTGAGCCACTCTCCTCATTTCATCCAATTTAGCTAGCTGCTCCATTCTTTCCTCCATGGGTTCAGGAATATCTAAATCTTCTTGAAGAACAAACCTATAAATTGGTAACAAGTTTTGCAAGGGCATCCTGGCCTGTGTTCCATACACTAATTCAAATGGGGACTTCCCAATTTCCTTCTTCACTGTAATTCTATCAGCCCATACAGCCAATCTTAATTTCAAATCCCAAGCCTTCTTATTTTGACCTAATATCCTTCTTATAATCTTCAAAAGACTCTTATTACTAGATTTTTCTTGTCCATTAGCCTGTGGATGATAAGGGGCTACATAAGAAATGGCAATACCATATGTGCTACAAAAGCCTTTGAATTCATCTGATCTAAAACACATCTCGTTATCAGTAATCAACCTCATTGGTGTACCAAATCTAGTAATAATATTATCCATCAGGAACTGTGTCACCACCTTACTTGTAGATTGTTTAGTTGGGATGGCCTCTACCCACTTGGTGAAATAATTAGTGACCACCAATATCCACCTATGTCCACCACTTGATTTTTTTTGTATTTCTCCTATGAAATCAATCCCCCATTGATGAAAAGGGGCATCAACTTGCAAAGGTCTTAATGGAAAAGCTCCCTGATATTTCAATTTCCCAAAGAACTTTTGGCAAGCTTCACATTTTCTCACATATACAAAAGAGTCATTAAAAATTGTAGGCCAATAATAGCCCGCCCTTAGAATTTTATGTGCTGTTGTCTTTGTTGAGTAATGTCCTCCACATACTCCCTCATGCATTTCACTCAAAACACGTTTAGCTTGAAACTCATCCAAACACAATAATAATACACCATCCCTATTTTTCCAAAATAAATCCCCATCCATAAAAACATATTTTGATGTCTGCAACTTCAACGTTCTTTTCTGGTTATCATTCAATCCTTCTAGAAACTTCATATGTTTAAGATAATGCATGATATCTACATACCATTGAGTATGTTCAATGCTCACAATTACATCTTCTCCATCTACATTACAAACTTGATTTGCTTCAAAATTTTCCTCTGCCATTAGTTTAGCCAAACCCTGACCTCTAACCAGTTTAGTAATTTGAATCTCCAAGTCAAATTCCTAGATTTTGTTGATCCATTTGCATCTTTTACCTGTTACTTTAGATTGTGTTAGAATATCTTTGACAGCTACATGAGGAACATAAGCAACTACCTTTGCTCCAACCAGGTATGGCCTAAAAGCTTTTACAACTTTCACCAATGCAAATGCTTGCTTCTCCATTATATCATAATTTAGTTCAGAACCCTGTAATGACTTACTGGAAAAGGATATGGGCTGCTCATAGCCGTCTTCATTCTTCTGTAGCATGACAGCTACAATAGTATGCATTGAGGAAAATGAAAAAATATGGAAAGGTTTTGAAAAGTCAGGCGACTTAAGAACAGGAGCCTCCTTGATAGCTCGTTTTATAGACACAAAAGCTTCCAAAGCTTCTGCAGTCCATTCTATCTTTTGTCCTTTCTTTAACATTTTTGATATTGGTTTGACAATCTTAGCAAAGTTAGAAACAAACCTTCTAACAAAGTTAATCTGTCCAAAGAATGATTGTATCACCTTAACAGTTTTAGGGACAGGGATCTTATCAATAGCCTCCACTCTTTCAGGGTCTATCCTAATCCCTTCCTTGGAAACAATATGCCCCAAAATTTTACCCTCTGTGATAGCAAAATTACATTTCTTGGGGTTTAAGCTAATACCATATTCAAGGGCTCTTATAAATACCTTTTCCAAATGATGAACATGATCCTCGGCCTTCTTAGAGTAAACAGTGAGATCATTGTGATACACCACCATGAGAACATTGATCAAATCAGCAAAAGCCACATCCATGGCTCTTTGAAAAGTCGTCCCTGCATTAGTGAGACCAAATGGCATCCTCAGATAAACATATGTTCCCCAAGGGGTTGTGAATGTTGTTTTTTATTGCTCAGACTCTTTAACCTTGACCTGGTTATACCCTGAAAATCCATCCATCATGGACAACAATTCACAGCCTGTCACCTTATGCAATATGGCCTCTATATTAGGCAAAGGATAATTATCTTTAAGGGACACTATGTTTAGATTTCTGAAATCTACACATAATCTGATGTCTCCATTTTTATTTTTGACAGGGACCAGATTTGACACCCAGGTTGAATGTCTGATTGGCTTAATGATTCCACCATCTCTTAGCTTCACCAACTCCTCCTGCATTTTAGGTTCTAGAGTTGGATTTATCAGCCTTTGCTTTTGTCTGAATGGCTTAGCATCTAGCTTCAATGGTATTTCATGCTGAAAAAAGTCTTCTCTATATGCTTTCAAATCTTCATAAGACCAAGCAAACACATGTTTATACTTTCTTAGCAATTCAATCAACATTTTTCTAATTGTAGGACTGATCTTTTTACCTATGTACACCTTTTTTGGTGCCATCTCAGTTCCTAAATTAATTTCTTCAATGTCATCCCTTCCAACTAGTGTGTGCTTTATTAAAGACCGATCACTTCCATCATATACTCTCTCTCATGCCACCAAGCCTTTAGGAATCTTATTTGTTTTAAGCTACAATATCTCTTTTCCAAAGACTATCTCTTTTCCATCAACTTCTTCAACAAAAGCATTGAAATCAATCTCTTGAGCTTCATACTAGTCTATACAGTGAAGGAATTTTAAAAGATCAGTGTCATCATTAAAAAATTGCCAGCTATATACATTATCAGGCACAACAAGCCTTGTTTTGAATTCAATTTGCGACACTCCTACCAGCGTAATATCATCTCTCTTCAATGCTACATTAGCTAGAAAATCTACCATTATATTCTTCAATCTATCCACCCACTCAATCGAGAAAGCATCAAGCAATTCTATTGTATCCCATACAACATTTTTGTATTGCTTTAATCTTTTATTTTTTGCTATATACTTCGCCTTAACTTGCGAGATAACTAACTCAGAATCTCCTAGAATAGCCAACAACTTTATTTTATGCTTCACTGCTATATTCAATCCAGTTAACAGAGCTTCGTACTTTGCCACATTATTCATGCATTCAAAAGTTAACAAGAATGAATACTAAATGTATTACCTTTAGGTGAAACAAATACTATCCCAACTCCATTGCCTTCTTGGTTGCAGGCTCCATCGAAATACATCTTCCACACACCATTGTGGTTCCTTGCAACATGCTTCTCAATAGGATCACTATTAATCAATTATGTCTATGCTAGTTCTAATTTGAAACTCCCAAGATCAACATCACAAAAGCAATTGATTTGGTCTTGTGGCACATAATCAATGAGCTAATTAATCCTCAGCTCCCTGTACAATTTCACTTCTTGGCCATTTACAAGAATGGTTGCATAAGACATTTCCACCAATAGCCACCATCCATTGCCTTGATAAAAGCATACCAAATTGAGGAGAGGTGTCTATAACTGTTATATCAATATTGTAAGCTACTTGAGGGTAGGCAGCTAACTTGACTTCTACATCTTTCATTATACCAACCACAGGAACAGGTCGGTTATCCATTGCGTAACACTTTCCTTCATGTGTATCCATCCACATGCCTAGTTGTTTCATCACTCCTATTGGCATAATATTCATGGCAATACTAGAATCTATCATACAATTCCTCAATAATTTATTATTTATGAGTAATGTGATAAAGAAAGGATCAACCTGTGGCGGACTTGTCAATACATTACTCAAGTAGATTTCTGGGACGTTTACTTTATCTTGCTTATTTTTTGCAACCATTTTATTTTCAGTACTTACATGTTTTTCACTCTCATTTGTTATCAATTGCATTGCACTGTCCCTATACTCCTTAATTTTCATCATTTCTAGAAGTGGGACAAACATCTTTACCTGAGACAAGGCTTGAGTAAAATCAAAAGAAGAACCTTCTGTCTTAACTACTTTCTTCTGTTCTAATGTTTCTCCTTTGTTTACTTCTTTTTCTCCTCTACTTGACTGATCATTTTTTTGAATTTCTTTATGTAGCTCTTTTACTGCATCCTTTTGGACAGGATTCTATTTACTTTCTTCACGTTGTTTGTTTTCATTTTTCTTTGAAACTCCTTGCACAACTTTCTGATCTTTCATAAAGATACCCCTAGGGACACCTTCCTTCTCATTTACTATCCTGTTCCTCAACCAGTATTTATTCTTGGCTTCTTTTACTGCAGCAACAGTCAAATTTTCTATTTCTTCTTTAGTAAGTCTCCTCACATTATTGTGAGCAGAAACCTCAATAGATTGTGGTTCTACATAATCATCCTCAGAGTCAGAAAAAACATGCTGCTCAGCTATATGTACATTATACCTTCATTTTGCAATGTCATACTCATAACCTCCCTCCTCTGAAGATAAGTACCTCTCCTCAACATGATGAGAAGCATTTGAAGTCAAGTAGATCGTATGATCTTCCCCATCATCTCCAATTAGCAATCCTTCTTCTTGCATTCTCTGGGCTACAACACAATATTCAGGGGAATGTGGCTTATCACAAGCCTCACAAAAATAATTGCTATTCACCACATTTGTTCCCTTCTTCTTCAATGGATCAGGAGTTTCTTTGCTTCTAGGCCTATTTGTTATGGATTTCTCATCTTTCCAATTTGTGTTATAGGGCATGTCATGTAACCTCGGCCTTGGTCTTTCGTTTCTATATGTGTTCTCCTCCTTATATTGATAATTATTATTTTGTTGAGGAACTCGAGGGTTGTCTCTCTTATTTATTATCCCAGCAGCTTTTCTATTATTCTCTATTATTAATGCTATCTTTTGTGCTTCTGTTAATTCCCTTGGGAACCTGTTTCTTAGCTCATACCCTGTTTTAGGGTCAAATGCATTCAAGTAAACACTTAATGCTACAGAGTCAGGTAACTTTGATCCGGGAGGTATTCTATTCTGCAATTTATTGAATCTTCTGTTAAAATCCAAGACTGAATCATTCCGACCTTTCTGAATTTGCATTAGTTCATGGAGAGCAACGTTTGGTGCACTCAAATTCCCAAATTGTTCAAGGAATTGATCCTAAAATATTCAGAGAGAATAAATAGAAGCTGTTGCCAGGCTATTGAACTAGTCCCTAGCTTCTTCAATAAGAGACATCATGAATAATCTCATATGCAAATATTCATAGGGTACATCCAAATCCTGAATGAAAGCATTGAAAATTCTTAAATGATCCTCAACAGTGATTGCATTACTGCCTATAAACTTGGGTACTAAACCTCTCCAACTGCTGTCCATGGGATATGGGTATAATTGAAACCCTGCTAGATCAAATTGTTTGATCATGGTTGTATATTGATAAGGAGGAGGATTAGGTGGGTGCTGATATTGGTACATAGGATTATTGTATTGCATATTTTGCTATGGCACATGATGCTGACCAGGAGGTGGATAATTATTTGGATGTTGTGTGGGAACAAAAGGTGGACGATTTGGCTGTCTATATTGATTCCCAATTTGATGGTGAGGAATCATTGGTGGTTCAGAATACCCTGCACCATGATTGCCCTGTTTATGGGGTGGTACATATTTTGGAGGAAAAGCTAATGTGTGTGGAATGTTATGAGCTTTCTGCAGTTTGAATTCCCTCATTGCTTGAATCATTTGGGCCTTTTCTTGCTCTTCTCTTTCTTTTCTCTGAGATTCATATTGTGCCCTAATTTCCTCATAACTTAAAGATTCATAATCTTCTTGTTGGATTTCCTGATTTGTAGGTCCACTCTGATTACCTTCCATTTTTTGGTCATATTCATATTGCACTCTGAGTCGTTTGGCTTCAAATCCAACTTCAAATTCAACATTTTTTTGAGGATTGTAAAAAGGATTTCTCTGATCTTCCAGGGTACAGGGCTCTTCAGATGAATTATCTTTCCATGTGTCAAAGCAATTCTCACCAAAAGGTATTGATGATTTATCTTTGTTTGTTAAGCACATCTCCTAACTTTTCCCTTTACCCTTGTCAGCCTTATCATTTGTATGCATCCACTTACTATTACCAGGAGGAGCTCCAGAATGACCTCCCCTAAATTGAGATCTTCTTCCATTCATATTGTAATGCTTAATTAGAGTCACCACTCACTTTCTTGAAAGTGAGAAAAAATATTGTTACTTGGTATTCCCAGCGGATTCTGTATATAGGAATTCTGACTCTATGATTAAGGCACAGATTCTTTGTTATCCCCAGCAGAGTTGCCAATTTGTTATCTCTCAAAAATGCAGGTTTAAACCATGAAAGGTTGCCAAGCTTTCACAACGTTTTAGGGTAACAGAAAAAGGTTTGAAATAATTAAACCTTCTACTCTCTAGGCACTGCTAGACCTACGCAGGTGTACCTATAATAAATGAAGTAGACTTGACTATTGATCTTATCTTCATGCCATGATTTTTCCACGATGGCAAATTGAAATGGACAAAATAAAACAAATTTGGTATATATTGTATACGAGCATTCAAAACTAAACCCTAAAATGTTCAGTTAATAGATGTAAAAAGTATGAATAAAACTAAATGATGAAAAAGGTGAGACCAGTGCCTTATATAATATACGGAGTCAAATAAAATCATAGACAACTGACTTCTTTCTGGATTCATTCAAATTGTTTGGCATATTTATTTATAACCAGTATAAAAATGCAAGGCTGTGATTATTAAGTTCTTCTTACTAATCTAAATGAAATTCCCTGATTATTGTGATTAATCAAAAGGATTTAATCCTTCCTTGAAAGAACCTATCAACCAATCACACAGATACGGAAAATACGTATTGATAAACTAGACATAAACTTGTTATGTTGATCTAAATAACCAAGAAACATCAATTTTAGAGACAACTCAAATAATTCTTTCAACAGGCACAACACAACAATTGACACCAAAATTAGCCAGCAAATCAGATGATTTTCATTGATATTTCCATGACTTCAAAACATATAGCATAGTCTCAACCCTGTGAAACATGGTGTTCCACTGTATTCTCTATTCTCTATCCTATTCTACCTATATTTTCATATTGTTTTCAAAATTGACATTTATACATTGAGAATATGAAAGGACACATCCTTTCAGAAATAGAAAATACAAATTATAAAACATAAGACAAAGAATAATTAGGCTTTATTTAGCCACAAATGAGTCTTGTTGAGGTGGTCCAAATAATCCTGGTGCTCATATGTGTCTGCATCTCCAATAGCATTCCAGACCGTAACTTCCATCTTGACCATTTCCTCACTTTGCTTACTCACTTCTTCCAATGATGTATCATCTACAGAAGCTACCTTCATGATTTCATTCAGCATTGAAAAATACATTAGGGCACACCAATTTCCCTATGAACTTGCATTTTTCATCCAGCTTTTCTACTTTTTCCCTAAGATGTGCGGACCTTCTAGCTTTAGGCCTCGAAACAGGTAATTGATCAATAAGTTCTTGGTTTAGCTTCCTTTCAGTGCCTTCATGCTCTGTATCAGTCTTTTGTTTCTTTCCCTTTGACTGACTACTCTCACCAAGTTTTCTACCCTTACCGTTTCCAGAACCAGAAGACTCCATTTTTCAAGCTTATAGAATCAAAATATGAAAAACAGAAAAGCAATTACTTATAGTATTCTACTTGAGCTCCTCAGACTAAAAAATTTTCTTGGTTCTCTTGTTCAGCTCACCAATTCACCAGTAATTAATTCAAAAATGAGGAATTGATTAAAACACTAATGTCATTACTATTTTATCCCATCGTGCCATTAATGAAGCACAAATGATGCCTCCTTTGAAACTGGCATTGTCGCATCAAATGTCCTTTCGATGAGAAAAATTCAAATTTGGGGAAAAATCCCTTTTCAACGTTTATTTCATCATTCACCAAGACACTCTGCAGTCTTACCGACACATGCAACCAACTTGATGACAAATGCTTCTACTTTTAATGTCACTGTGACAATTCAAAGTTGAGGAAATGTCTCATAGATATCATCCTATTTCACCGAAAGTCTTTATTTACATTGGGTCGCCAAGACAAATTTGTACCCTTGCCGATACAATCTTTGTTTCACCCGCTTCGTTGTGACTTTCAAAGTTGGGGAGATGTTATGTAGATATCTTTGCATCTTACCGATATGTACTTTTCAATGTATTTTCATTCGGTAAAACAAAATCACCCTTTCACTGATGAATTCTCATTTAGGCACGTCCACCAAGTTTTCTCACTGAAGAAATAAACCCAACCATTGAAACAATACTTTCGGTAAAACAATGAACCTTCGGGAAAACTTACACCGACACCAAATGTCCTACCGAAATCACTCCTCCAGATTGCACCTATTCGGCAAAACTCACCCTGAACCATCTATCAGTATAATATTCATACTTCGGTGAAACTTATGCCAATAATTTCTCCTCCCGGTGATGCATTTTTCCATCAGCATAAGATTTGAATCGACAAGACTCCATAGCTTCTCACCAAAAAATTTGAAATACCTTTGTACTTAGTTCAGCCAAACAATAGCCCCTTCGCCTAGACCTTTCCCGATGCACATAAGTCTTACCGAAACATCTGTTTGCAAGTCAATCGGTAAAACAAAATGATTTCGTTATGAGTTCATACCGATACCAATTAGTCTAGCTGAAACAACCCCTTTATGCATTAGTCGGTATGACATGTTGACTTCGCCCTGACATTAGACCAATGCCCCAACATATGTCGATATACTTTTTTCAGGATGCCTTTCAGCAAGAAAAAATTAGTTTGCCGAAACATTTTCCCGAACACCTTTATCTTGAGCGATAAACTTCCACATGCACTGATTGGCAAAACACATTGTATTCACCATGACTTCACTCCGAAAATGACTCCCCTTTGCTGAAATGATTCCTTTTTTCGCCGAAACAAGCAAATTGTCCCGCTAATAGTCTGCAACAAACATATATTAGTGAAAAAATCAGGTCGGGGAGACTTTTACAATGTCTTGCCAATTTGGGTCTTTTAATGAAAAATGAAAGTCTTGATGGATTCAATGGATTTTATGACAGAAAACAAGCAAGCCAATACAAAGGACTTTGATGCTTATAATGGGAACTCAATACTGGAACTTTTGGATGCAATAGAATGTAAAAATTTCAAAATTTTACAGTTCTAACAGTATGATTGAAAGCAATTATAATTATAGTTTTGGATTAGCTATTAAAATCGTTATTTGATTTGTTTTAAAAGCTAAGACTACAATTGGTGTAAAAATAAATGTCTTTGAGAGATTTTGATTATATATCTTTGGAGTGAATGATGATTTTTCTTGACAATGTTTAAATATGAAGGAGCGATAGGTATTTTAGTACATATGACTTCCTGAGACCTACATGTTCTTTAAAAGAACTATTGATTTAATGGAGTTTTTCAATTCTGGTATAGGATTTGTTATGGTTAGGACATGCATGTTATTTATGATGCCTTTGTGGTGAAAGAAAATATGATGTTTTATGTCACAGATGAAATGAGATCATACCCTATTATGATTTGTGCATGTTTACTATCTTATATGTTAGGATTTTGCAAAAGGATGAGTGGCTTTTGTTAGGGTCCAAAACCCAAAGTGGTGGCCACAGTAACCTATTGGAAGTTATTAATTCAGTGAAAATCTTAATAAATGTACTTGGGATTCATTAATTAAATTTAGATAAATGAATGCCTCACCTAGTGCCTTAACACTTGTATAGATTAAGGGTAGGTTGAGAAGGCTTGAAATGGCTTAGTCGTCTACCTTGTCTTCCTTAAAGGTAGGCTAACTCCACATGAGTTTATCTAGGGTCCGGGAATCGGAAGAGACTACCAGGGTAACTCTGGATGAGGGCCAATAGTCTAGGAAGATTCACCAGGGTAACCATGAACAACTATGTGATGAAACTCTATCCTGAAACATGTTTGTAGTCTCTTGTGTAGAGTTAACTGTTATATTGTGGTCATCTCTGGAAGCATATGTGGTGATTACTATGGTTTGATGTGGTCATGTTGTTATGTATTTTTCAGCCATGTAGTGTAATGTCTATTCTTTGTTGTTTGTTTGCTTGTTTTGTGGACCTGTCATTATCTCCTAGCACGGAGGGAGTGGACCCTTGAGTTCCACACAGTTGGGAGTAAACCGTGCTATATCCTACTTGAATCTGCTTACATATATTCTATACTTGGATAACATTCTTTGTGGAACACATTCCTGATCCTTCAGTATTCGAGATGTTGGACACTAAGCGTACTCGTGAACGAAGTTGACAACATGATATATATTCTTCATATTTTTTGTACATTATCTTGTTGACTATAAGAGAACCTATGTAATAACATTATGATGATTCAAGATTTATTATAATCTTTGTTGATGTAATCTGGTTATGTAACTTGACTTTATGAAGCTTATGAAATTGGATCATTCTCGAACATGATATGATATTATGTTTTATGTTTTTGATATGATATTATTTCTTATGATTTTGATATTATGACGAGATGATCTTATTTGTAAATGATTAAGTAACATCGTCTTGGAATCCTTAGAACATTTGTGTAATCAAATGACTTTAAAAAAAAAATTATTCAGATAATTTGTACTTTATGCTTTATTTTATTAGATTCCATGGCAGGGCGTTACAGATGGTATCAGAGTGAAGGTTCTAACATTGGGTTCTTTGGATATTTGTGAGCCTGTTACGTTGTCCTAGGTGTTAGACTCTGTAGTTCATATTATCCTATTGTCTTTTACATCTTGTAACAGAGATGTGTGAGTGATCACTCTGCACCACATGAAGACTATTGTTATAGCCTGAAAAAGTTCCCTCCTTCCTCGTTAGGTGGCTAGTGTCTAGTCACGCAGTGTTGTACTATAAAATTTTGAAGTTTGTGGACTTTCTTTATAATTATTGATGATTATATGTTGATTGTGAAGGTCGACACCTTAATTATATTTGATTGTGATGGTTTAGCCACACCTTGTCATCATATTTACTTGTAGCCCTTATGGCTACACTTGATTTAATGTTGACATTGCGCACATTTCTTACTTTAATGCTGAAATTGAATTTCATTTAATGTTTATTTATGACTTCAGTGGCTAAATTATTTTATCTTTATTATTTTCAATGTCGGCCATGTGTCATGTTGTGATTCCTCTCCAAGGATGTAGGATACTAACTTGGTGAGTGTATATGAGGAAGTAGACTCAGGGAACCTTAGAGTAGATGTATATGAAGAATATATATGTTAGTCATGGATATAGTACTTAGATTCTTGAGATTTGTTCTTTTCCCTATCGTTGTTCTCGCCTTATATCTGAGACTTCTTCTATGTGGTGTTGTGTAGGATCATGACACCTAGGAAAAGTTGCGGTAGATGTCATGGTCATGGCCAAGGAGGTAGATGTGGTGGTAGTCAATAGGATCCACCTCCCCATGATCCAATGGGACTTTTGCAGCCACATTTAGTGCGAGAACATAAATGGGAAATAATTTCATTGGATCTCATTGTTGGGTTTCCCAACTCTTCATGACAACATGATGCCATTTTAGTGACAATGGATAGGTTGACAAAGTTAGCACACTTCTCACCTATTTATTCATCCTATAGTGCCTTGTCCATTACTAGGATATTCATGGAAAATATAGTGAGATTGCATAGTATTCCTTGTCAAATCATTTCTGGCAGAGATCCTATATTCACCTCAACTTATTGGATGTCATTGCAACAATCCTTGGGGACGCGATTGAACTTTAGTTCAACATTTTACCCTGAGACTAATGGATAGACCAGGAGAGTCAACTAGATCCTCAAGGAAATGTTATGCATGTATGTGATGGACCATCAGACACGATGGGAGGATTATCTCCATTTGGTGTAGTTTACTTATAATAACACCTATCTGAGTTTGATTTGTATGCCTCCTTTCCAGACATTATTTGGACAACCGTGTCAGACTCCTTTGAGACTGGATCAGTTAGAGGATAGAAATCTATTGGGTACTGAGATGCTTCAAGATATGGAACAATAGGTTGATCGCATCAGAGAACATTTAGTTGTAGCTCAGGATAGATAGAAAAAGAATGCGGATGCACATCGGATTGAACACCAGTTTGTAGTTGAAGACCAAGTTCTTTTGCTTGTGCATCAATAGAAGAGTCCAATCCAATATGAAAAGGGTTCTAAGCCCGCACCTAACTTTGTTGGTCCATTCAAGATTCTTGAGAAGATTGGGCCAGTAGCGTACTGTCTTGCTTTGCCACCCAGTCTCTCATGCATTCATGACATTTTCCATGTATTTGTTCTTAGAAATTATCATCCTAATGTTTCACATGTGCTCGACTGGAATGCACTATCGATAGAAGATGGGCAACTAATTTTGAAGCCCATAGGCATTCTTCAATGCAAGAGGCTCAACCTTAGGGGTCGAGATGTTGATCAAGTGAGGGTCCAATGGGATCCTAGTGATGAGGCATCATCCACTTGGGAAGATACAACACGCATGAGAGAGAATTATCCTTACTTTTTGTAGGCTTCCAGGAGTAAGCCTCATCTTGGGGGGAGAGGATGTAGTGTCCCTTCAGTTGTGACACTTGGTTTTAGTTTGTCTTTGTTCAATTGATAGTTGCTTATGATACTATGCTGGTTGTTTTCAGTTATGACTTTGACATTATGTTAGTTGTTAAACTCTATGGATGATTCATTGAATATCGATATTATCTGGTTAAGTTCGTATGAAGACATTATGATAGACACGTGTGTGTTATGGATATGTTGTTTCTGATTTTTAATGTGGTTATCATGATGTGATTGATGTTTATGATATAATGATGCTTGTCAGTATTGGTGAAGAAGACAGTGTAGCACTACTCACTTGTGAGTATCCTGCTACGCTGCTATTCTTCTTCATGGTGTGTTTGCTGATATACGTTTATATGTTTAATGGTAATGTTTTATATAGATACAGGGATTGGGTATCGGCTCCACCTGCTTGTTAGGTTTGAGCGTACCCTAATCCAATGAAATTATGTTGATTCTGAGATAGTGTCAGGTCCTCGTTTAACCATCGTTCTTCATTGAAAGGATATCTTTTGTCACCCATTGTTTTTGTGTAGTCTGTTTTTGTTGTGTCTTTCTTGTCTGTATTGTTTGTTTGGGAATTCAATAATTTAATTAAATGGCTTATTTATTTGATTAAAGGTAAATTTGTTTAAATATTAGATTAGATGTTTATGAGCAAGGTTTAATTTATTGAAATAAATCAAACAAGTTATTTATTTAAAAGTGAATGTTAATTTTGAAAATAAATAAATTATTTAAATGTAATTGTGGAATTAATTGTGCAAACTAGATTGTTGTGAAAAGTTGATATTTTAAAAGAGTTTGTTTTCAATAAGTGATAAATATCTGAAAACTTGTGTATGATTTGGAGGATAATGTCTTAGATATTTAATGATTATAACTGATTGAGAAAATTTTGGGAATGCATGATTACAATCAATTAAGCTGTAACTTGAGGTAATTAATTGCATGAATAAGCTTTTAGGGGTTGCAATTTGATTCACGACAATTCTTCTGAGAAGTTTTTACGGCAATTTTATGGAAGAATTTGCATGACAGTTGTTTTGGAAAAAGTTTTCCATAGTAGTTTTCGGGAAAAAGCTTCTTCTCTATTTTTGGTAGAATTTTGGAAACAAAAAATTTGAAGAACTAGCGCTTTTTTTGAAATAAAGGATTAGGGATTTCTGGTTCTTGCTATAATCTTCATTGGATTCAAGATTATAAATCAATTTTTTATTCCTTGTTAAGCAAATTCTTATTTGTTAGTTATTTTTGAAAGACTTGTTTGAAATATTCTTATGCATAGGAAAACGTTCACTCTTGCCTATAGACTCTTGTTTGTTGAGACTTTGTGTTTTCTCCAGCATCTTTGCACTCTGATACAATGATATATATATCAAATTATTTATATGGACCTTTGATTTTCATTAAACTCGTACATGATTTAACTTTAGAAGCTATTGAAAATTTTTAAAAAAAATTTCCTGAATGAGAGACTCTGGTTCGCGGATTTGACCTGATATAATTAGATCTCCATGTTTTGTAGCACTAATAACCAATATATGGGATTTCTGAAGAAATGTCTAATTGTCTAATTGGAACTATTGTGTAGATTGATAATCAACATTATTCTCTGACACATGAAGTCATGATGTTGATTAGGCTGCTATTTGTTTCCTTTATAATCTCGTAGGCCTTCCATACCTATACTCATAGGCATTTCATGTGCCTTTGTGTTTCTCCAACGCCCTTGCATTTGTTAAACTAAAATATTTGGTCTATTTATTTCCCTATGGCTTCATGCAGCGACGGTATTACAACCTATAGTTTCATTTTATTGTGAACTTCTAATCTTCTTTGATTGATGCCATGCAATTTGATAATTGATGAGTCGTATGTTCTGGTAATGTTCATTAGCCTATGAATATCCCTCATTCTTATGCCTTGATTTTACTCTTTGATTTAATTCACCTCCTTGATTTCATTAGTAACCTAATTTAGCTTCAACATTCGAACATAGAAGGGAAAGGTCATTTAAATAACTTTCTTGATTCTGTTTGCTACCTATCACATCATCAGTACTTGGGAATAGTAGGGCATATGGATTTAATTAACCTCCATGTTTCTTGTGGCTCATATATCGCAGTTACAACACTTGGAACTAGAATGTTGTAGAGGTTTAAATAATCGTCCTGATTTTATTGGCAACCTATCATAGCTAAAGCACCTAAACATAATAGAATTTTTTTTTTTTTAAAAGAGTTCTAATAATCTCTTTGACTCTATTGACAATGATCCTCAGCCGCAACACTTGAAATTTTGTGGAAATTTCTTTGGATCGATCTTTGTTGAGGACGTTAGCCATAATTTTTATTTTAATCTTAGTTAGACCAGTTGAATGTGACTCGTGATAAAGTTAACTCATGTATGATATTTAGTATGAAAGTTAAATTTTACTTGAACATTTAATCTAGAAGTCTTATCTTTTTGCATGCTATGAGTCTAGGAGTAGATACCGGTGGAATTTTTAGTTCATTTTTATTTTGTTTATTGTGTCATTTTACTGGTGATTTAAGCCTTAGTGAATCATAGTAAATGTCGTGTTTTGTGTTATCGTGTCTTCCAAACTGGATAATTCAATGGTTGTAGATAACTTAATAGGATCTTCCTTATTCAACATCCTCTATGTGAGTTTCCCAATAGGAATAATCTTATACATAGCCTGTAACTACCACATTTAAATTTTGTTTACAATATAGATATCTTTTGTCCCTCTATGGGTGCCATGCAAGGTGTGTGTGAGTGCTATAATTCTCTAGTATCAATTGTCGATCCTTGTGGCTGTTGATTGGTAGTTTAATTCCTAGTCCATGCGCGACTTGAGATTCTTACATTTGAGGCTATCTCCTTATTGCATGCCATATTTTAGTGATGGAAACCCTTGCAAACTGGGAGTTTAGTAGTTGTAAAATTTGGTCCTCATTATTAAATACTATGCATACACCAACACCTCTTTCACTATCGAGAATTTGTGTGTATTGGGACTCTGAACTAATTAAGTCACTACCACAAACTATAGTTGGAATATAAGTGTGGATCCCTGTGTCACTTGATTTACCCTTCTAGTTCTATTTCGTTACCTATGACCTGATTTGGTTAAGTATTATCCAAACGGTTTTGTAATCAATTAGTTTTGTTATATTTATTGAAAAGAAAATTTGATTAAGCTTTAATTTTATAACCTAAAGTTATAATATGTATTAGGTTTGATTTGCTTATTTATTGATGATTGGTAAATGTAATAAATTCATAATTTTCTTAATAAAGAATAAATATAGATTTATTTTAAAAACAATAAGACATTTAATTATGTAAATGATTTTTCTATTATAATTTTTAGCTCAAGAAGAATTAATGGTAGCATGTGATGGATAGTCGTGTTATTTTTCTGAATGAATAGACAATATTTAGGATTTTGTTTATTTTAAATAATATGGCTTATTAATTGTGAAATAATGGATCATTATTTTAAACTATTCTTTTATTGTTGATTCTAAGTTAAGGAAAACTTTAGTGGAAATTATTGTTTGAAGTTAACAAAATGAAATATTGTTTTGAATTATGAAAAGAAATAGATAAGTTATGCATATAAAGAGTATTTAAGGTATGATTGAAAGCAATTATAATTATAGTTTTGGATTAGCTATTAAAATTGTTATTTGATTTGTTTTAAAAGCTAAGATTACAATTGGTGTAAAAATAAATGTCTTTGATAGATGTTGATTATATATCTTTGGAGTGAATGATGATTTTGCTTGACAATGTTTAAATATGAAGGAGCGATAGGTATTTTGGTACATATGACTTCCTGAGACCTATATGTTCTTTAAAAGAACTGTTGATTTAATGGAGTTTTATAATTCTAGTATAGGATATTTTATGGTCAGGACATGTATGTTTTTTATGATACCTTTGTGGTGAAAGAAAATATGATTTTTTATGTCATGGATGGAATGAGATCCTACCCTATTATGATTTGTGCATGTTGACTATCTTATATGTTAGGATTTTGCAAAAGGAAGAGTGGCTTTCATTAGGTTTCGAAACTCGAAGTGGTGGCCAGGGTAACCTATCGAAAGTTATTAATTCAGTGAAAATATTAATAAATGTACTTGGGATTCTTTAATTAAATTCAAATAAATGAATTCCTCACCTAGTACCTTAATGCTTGTATAGATTAAGGGTAGGTTGAGAAGGCCTAGAATGGCTTAGTCTTCTACCTTGTCTTCCTTAAAGGTAAGTTGACTCCACATGAGTTTATCTAGGGGCCATGAATCGATAGAGACTGCTAGGGTAACTCTGGATGAGGGTTGGTAGTCTAGTAAGATTCACCAAGGTAACATAGAACAACTATGTGATGGCACTCTATCCTGAAACATGTTTGTAGTCTTTTGTGTAGAGTTAAATGTTATATTGTGGTCATCTCTAAAAGCATATGTTGTGATTACTATGGTTTGATGTGGTCATGTTGTTATGTATTTTGTAGGAATGTAGTGTAATGTCTATTCTTTGTTGTTTGTTTGCTTGTTTTGTGGACCTGTCATTATCTCCTAGCATGGAGGGAGTGGACCTTTGAGTTCCACGTAGTTGGGAGGAAACCGTGCTATATCCTACTTGAATCTGCTTACAGATATTCTATACTTGGATAACATTGTTCGTGGAACAGGTTCTTGATCCTTTAGTATTTGAGATGTTGGACACTGAGCATACTCGTGAACGAAGTTGACAATGTGATATATATTCTTTATATTTATTGTACATTCTCTTGTTGACTATATGAGAACTTATGTAATAATGTTATGATGATTCAAGATTTATTATAATCTTCGTTGATGTAATCTGGTTATGTAACTTGACTTTATGAAGCTTATGAAATTGAATTATTCTCGAACATGATATGATATTATGTTTTATGATTTTGATATTATGATGAGATGATCTTATTTGTAAATGATTAAGTAATATTATCTTGGAATCCTTAGAACGTTTGTGTAATTGAATGACTTTAAAAAAAAAATTATGTTGATAATTTGTACTTTATGCTTTGTTTTATTGGATTCCATGCAAGGCGTTACAAGCAGCAAAATGGTGACCAAGATAAACCTTCATTCTTGGTGTTTGCTTGGCTGTAAACTTCTCTGTAGTAGCAAACATTGTCTCATGTTTAGATTTTTTTGTAGAGCTTTGTCCAACCTCATATCCCACACCTGAAGGATCCTTAAAAGGATTTTTTTCGCCAATCATCTCATTCAGTAGATTAGTACTATGATCAAATTTTTGATTTTTACCTAATTGAACCTTGACACTTTCAAGCTCTTTCCTTAATGCAACTACTTCTCCTTCTAGTTTTAGAAATTCAATATTTTTAACCTCCAAATCAGATCTTACAACATCTACTATCCTCTTACATTCTTCAATTTCAATTTTTTGACTAATAATCATATCATCTTTAAGAGTTATTTCTTTTAAGAAGGAATCATTATCTGAACGTTTTCTTAAAGAAGCAATCTCATTTTCTAGTTTAATACACAACTCATTCTTGTCTTTTAACTTGGCTTCCAATCCTTCTTTAGTATTTTTCTTATCAACCATTTGGGCTTTCAGAAATTCAATAATCTTTTCAGATTTAACATAGTTTTGATTTAATGCTTTATTAATATCATTACTCTTTTGAAGTTGTATCTTAAGTTCCTAATTTTCTAGTTTAAGCATTTTAATCTCATCTAATATATTTCCATAAAACATATAATTGTACAAATAGACAAAAATACCTTCTCAAACTCATGACATAATGACTTCCAAGACCAGAATCAATCCTAGGTATGAAACCTAATGTAGGACCCTACGCTCTGATACCAATTTTTGGAAGATGAATTACTCTACGAGGGGGGGATGAATCAGAGTAATATATAATTTTAAAACTTTTAACCTTGAAGTGAAAAACAAAAGGAGACGTTGAGACAAATACCACTTTGATTCAATTACCTTTAACAAAACAACTTAAAGACTGAACTCAAACAATGCATTTATATAATTGCAGCTTTATCAAGAACAACTCATTGAACACATTAAATCTATGTTTGAATCGTTTGATTTTACTATAATAATTGAACTAACCAATCATATAACATTGAGCATCAACAAGACAGTAATTTGAAATAAGAACATCCACATTTGTGAAATCTTTTAGACAAATTGTAACAGTGAAAAATGTATCAGAGCATTGCATGAAATCCTTTTGATATATGACATAATGAGAACTTAAAAAAGATAAGCACAAACCACACAAAAAAAGAGAACACAAAATTTTGTCGAATGGAAAACCCTTTTAGGGAAGAAAAACCACTCCAAAATTCCTTATAGGCTTAATCCAACTCTGTTTTACAATATATTTTTAGAGCACCAACTCCATGTACAAACTAAAGCACCAACTTCATAGGAGCACCAACTCCTTTGTTTTTCAAAGTCTCAAAAGATAATACATAATTTTCAATAATGCCCACTAAAATCTCTATAATCAAATCAAATATATAAACCTTTTAAACTCTCTCTTTACCCATTTCAAATACAAATGATATCACTATAATAACAATTTGTTTTGTGCTCAAGAACTCTTGTTCTTAGCCATACAAATTCTCACCCCTGAGAAATGGCTTACAACAATATATTTATAAAATACAAAACAGTTAAAAATGGATTCCAAAAAGGAATAACTGAAAGATCTTCGATTCAACATTTCTGAACAATGAAACTCTATTCGTTAATCAATCAACTTTCTCAAACTTATCCTCAAAGCAACGAATGTAGTTAGGGTTTATAAAAAACCCCATAAGCCATACATCAAATGTCATTTGAATCTCAAAATAACTCTTCAGAAGAGATTAACAACTCTCAAATCTTGATTATGAAATAATACATTTCAAATCTGTTAACAAATGCAAAGAACCAAAAATAGAATACCTGACTTTGAGTTCACCAAAACTGTCGATCAAGTCTCTCTTCCATATCGGCTCTAGGTGGCTAGGGTTTTTCCTTCAACAAAATGTTAGTTTCAAAACTCATTTTTCCCTATCGAATACAAAAATCAAGTGAATAATGTTGTCAAATCCACGAAAGTAATGATATTCAATATCATTTGAAGTCCAAAAGAAACATCATATTGAAGTTTGAAGTTCGCCAACAATGACTGCCAAGTCAACCCCATAATGATAATGTTACTACTAAGTCATCCTTAATGATGTTGTGTCGACAACATGATAAGGCTGACAAATAATAAGTCTGGTGTTCTAGTGTTAAGGCTGATAGTCATGTGTTACATGAATTTAAAACAATACAAAGGCCGATAGCAAATAAAGGTAAAAGAGTTATATGTCATATATGATATGGTAGACACCCGATTACATTTTATTGCCTTTAAATTAAACACTTGTCATTAGAAACAATAGAGGATCGATAAATATCAAGGGAAAATAAACTATATATTGAAACCAAGTTGATTCCATGTAAAATGCAAGTGTCCATATTTAAATCATAAAATGTTTCTTTGAAGAATCCAAATATTAACAATGCCAATTCAAAGCCATGTGAACTGATCATAAACATGAATACCAAGACCTCTGAAAGATTATCTAAGATACCAAACAATACCAAAGACTTTTGCACATGAATGCCTTTGTACTTTAGACCAAAAGTAAATGATATGAAAGTGAAGCTCGAGCACAATATAATGTGTGCTAGTGAAACAATAACTTTCACCTTATCATGTAAGCACCAAGAAATGCATGAATGTTGTGTGCATATATATGCAATTTGATTAACTAATTGAGTATAAAGATGTAGTCATGAAATTTGAAACACAAATATAACTTCACTAAAAATGTCATCATTTGTATTTCTCATCTGTCATCACCAGTATGTCTCATCAAATGTCTCATCGAAACATTATAATGATCAACCATATAAATGATATCACCTAAAATCCAATGCCATAACTCAACACCTGTATATGCAAGAAAATTTGCACTCTTCACATGTAGTTAGCAAGTTCAGTACCACAACAATATAGATCAACTGATAGTAAATCTGCATCATAATGCTTTTCATGAACAAGATACTTAATGCCAAAGACTGAGACAAGAATGCAAAAACCAAGTGTGCCAAAATTGTTTATGCCATAATCCAAGATCAATGACTATGTGTCAAGATACCAATGCCAAAGTACTGTGAGTCATAATTCCATGAAAGTATTTCAACCAACCAATCAATTTTGTCATCAAGGACAACCAAAGACAACTAAGAAGTCAACAGTTCTAACTCCACCTTTGGATCCCTCCTCTCATTTCGAAAAGCAGCAAAATAATTCCAATTTCCATGTGAAATTTCAACATAAGAATTATTTTCATCTGATTCACTTTGTTCAACTTTAATTGTTTATTTTTCTTTAAGCCAGTCATCTGTTTTCAGTTCCATTTTTCTAAGCATAGATAAAGCATTTGATGATTTTTTAACCCTAATAAATTCTAGGCTTAGTTGGATCTCATTTTGAGCTTGATCTATGGTTGCAAGACATATATATGCATCCACATAATCAAGAAACTTGAACAATATTATCTTGTATAAAAGATTTGATTTTTCAGTATCATGTAGTTGTTCAAACAGCCTAGGAAGATTAAATAGTGTTGTGACTTTATCCCATGGTAACTCAAGTGAAACACCACCTTCTTCTAGTCGATGGAAGAATTTCATATCCTTAAAGAGTATAGGAAAAACTACAGAATTGGCACTGGGGATTTTATTTATGAATTCAACCCAAATGCCATTTCCTAATGCCTCCATAAAAGTTTGTAGAGCCAACTCTAGTTCATTACACTCAAAATGAAGAACCCCATTGTTGTTTAACAATTGAATGGGTACTTCTTCTCTATTCTTCTTCAAAAGAGACTTTGTTGTATTAAGAGAATCTAAGGTTGTATTGGGGTCTGACAATATTAATAACTCACCCACCTTAATAAATGCATGGGCATCACATGGATCTATGTGATTTTCCTTTCTTAAAATTTCCAAAGCCTTCTCTACCTACCCTTGTTGAGTATATATATGGCCTACAACTTTTAAATTATCACAGTTCTCAGGGTGGACCTAAAGAACCTTTTCAAAATTTGAGAGAGAAATCTTAAGATCTTCTAGCTTCAATTGAACCTATTCACAAAATACTGTGCCCTTTGGATTTCCTTGACTGATGCTACATGTAGTAGCAGCTAGTGGTGTTATAATCACCTTTACTATGATAAGATCATGCAAAATTATAATATGAATGAGATTTCATGAGAGGGTGGTCAGTTGAAACAAGATTTGTCTTAGTCAACTGTTCCACAAGAAAATGTTGCCCTGCAGTGAAGAAAAAATGGTTTGCTAAATGATTCAATGTCATTGCATAGTACGGGTATAATTCAAAAGCTCTACACATCTTTTACATTCCTTCATGAACACTACCTTTTTCACTAACTATGAGAATCCTATAAGTAAAAAATGCACAAAACTGACCACAGAGATTTATGTGGAGGAAAAACATCATTTCCCAATGCCTCCATAAAAGTTTGTTGAACCAACTCTAGTTCATCATGCTCAAAATGAAGAACCCCAATGTTGTTTAACAATTGAATGGGTACTTCTTCTCTGCTCTTCTTTAGAAGAGACTTTGGCATCTTAAGAGAATCTAAGGCTGCACTAGGGTATGGTGATATTAATAACTCACCCATCTTTTTAAATGCATGGGCATCATGTGGATCTATGCAAGTTTCCTTTCTTAAAATTTCCAAAGCCTTCTCCACCTACCCTTGCTAAACATATATATCACCTATAACTTTTAAGCTCTCACAGTTCTCAAGGTGGACCTCCAAAACCTTTTCAAAATTTGAGAGATAACTCTTAAGATCTCCTAGCTTCAATTGAACTTGTCCACAAAATCCCGTGGCCTCTACATTTCCTTGGTTGTTGCCATGTAGTAGCGGCCAGTTGTGTCATAATCAACTTTACTATGATAAGATCGTGCAAGATTATAATATGAATGACATTTTATGAGAGGGTGTTTAGTCAAGAAAAGAGTGTTCCTAATCAACTGTTCCATAAGAAAATGTTTCCTTGTGAAGAAAAAATGGTTTGCTAAATGATTGAATGCCATTGCATAGTATGGGTATAATTCAAAGACTCTAGGCATCTTTTCCATTCCTTCATGAACACTACCTTTTTCACTATCTATGAAAATCCTACAATTAAAAAGTGCACAAAATTGACCAATGAGATTTTTCCCCATTTCAAATTGCAAAATTACCAAAAATATGTGTTTAAAACTTGCAAATAAAATCATGCTAATTTTCACGCCAAGAAAAACCATGAGACCATAGCTTGTTGCTTACTATTTGTAGACACCTAAAAATGTCTCAATGGATCACATTGGCTAACTAGCATCATTTCTTCATCAAACCCATCCTCTTTTTGTTTGTTTAATTAAATAAGCCTAAATATTTAATTAAATGCCTCATTTTCACCTATTAATCTAATTGAATTAATTGGGTTAATTCACCCCCTCTCACACTGACATTTCATCTGATTTAATTAAATAATGCAAATTACTTTAATTTTAACCCTAAGTCCTCTTATTTAATTAAATAACCTAAACTATTTAATAAAATATCATATTTGCATCTCATTTTCATTAAATAAAACAATAACTTAATGAATATCCTCGCATTCCTCATCTTGCACATTCAAATTTAGTTTTAATTAACTAAATTGCTAATTTCTCTCTCATCCACTTGCATAGGGAATATTCCAAAGGAATAATATCCTATTTTCCTCCAAAAAAAGGTAATGATTACTCCAAACAAACTTTGAAACAACTTTTTAAAGTTGTTGCAAAGTGTGTGTTTGTTTGCATGATTGTGAGCCCTTGATCTTTTCTTGATCCATGTGATCTTTGATTCTTATCCATTGATGAGAATCCTTGATCCACGTTTCATCCTCCTTTCATTTGTGGCCATTGATAGATCAAATCAATCTCATCCATTGTTTTTTCATTTGATCTCCATTAAATCAATTATTTAATGAATATCATATAATTCCCCTAATTTGCATAATTGAAACTTTGTTTTAATTATCAAATTACTAATTCTTCCACTTGCAAGGGAATATTCCTCCTTTGCACATTCCTCCAAAAGGGGAATATTCCCATGGAATATTCCTTCCCCTCTTGCACAATTAAACTTTGTTTTAATTTGTAAAATATCTATTTCCTCACCCATGAGAATATTTCAAATAATATTCTTTCTCCCCACTCATTTGAAAAATGGAATATTCTTACAAAACTTCATGTGCAAGTTAACTCAAAACTTCATGTGTAAGTTAATTCAAAACTTCTTGTGCAATTTAACTTGTGACCTCTTTTCTAGGTTAAAAGTGTGTTTGTTTGGATGAATGTAATCCCTTGATTAAATATCAAATTGCATTTTCAACCCTAGATGAGAATCCATGATCCATGCCTCCAACTTCTTCCATCCTTGACTTTTGATTAGCCTTTTTGATCTTAACCTTTCATTTCTCATTTGCTTTCCTATAAATAAAGCACTATTTGGAGACAAATGGATCCATCTTTTAACATCAAACTTATGTTGTTAAAATCATTTGCACTTGCACTCACATTTAACATCATTTTAGCTTTATTTACTTGCATATTAGCTTAGCTTCCATTAATGGCTTCCATGATAACATAGATGCATACATTTAGCTTATTTATTAATTAGGATTTTAATCTTTTGAAGCTTGCATCATGTTAATTTAGCATTTAAATCATGTTTTATCACACATCTTTCATCGGTTTCGTCGATTCTCTTCAATAGAATCGATCAAAACAAGCTCATTATCTAAGGGATTGGGAAAGGGTTGCCATTCCACATCAATGTGACACTACTCTCCCAATAGGATAAGTTTTAATGTCTAAGATTAGAGGTTTTTCAAGCTTTCACGATTTAGAATGTTAGTTTTAATGGATTCTTTGTCTTTGTTTACAATCAATGATCTTATTGGGATTGATGCTTAGTGGGTTAAATATGCTTCAAATTCATATGGGTCGAGTGTAGTTAACCTATACTATGACATTGGTCACACTATTATGCTTTAATAGATTTTTTTCAAGTATCCATAGCTTTTTTGAAATCACCTATTTTAGGCTTTTAGCCATAACAGCAAGGTAGTGAACTGTTTGATAAAATGCTTTGGTAGACATGTATGAAAAATGTGGTAGCATAGACAAGGAAATGAACTTTGGAAAAAATGCCTCAAAGAAATGTGGTCTCATGGTGATTGAATGCCATGGAGAATTCCATGACAAGTGAATTTTTATGGATTGTCATGGCATTCCATCACCATGAGACCACATTTCTTTGAGGCATTTTTTCAACTAGTTCACTGCCTTATCTATGCTATTGCTTACTATTATTCTTTGATAGATTTTTTCCAAGCATCCATAACTTGTTCGAAAGAAATTGTTTTAGGATTTTAGACATAACAACAAAGCAATGAACTATTTGATAAAATTCTTTGGTAGACATGTATGAAAAATGTGGTAGCACAGACAAGGTAGTGAACTTTTTGAAAAAATGCCTCAAAGAAATTTGGTCTCATGGAATGCCATGACAAGCAAATGCAATTGGCAGCTGCTCCTAGTGATTAGTTATGCAATGTGAAGTAATTGTATAACTGCTTAGGTTGAATTTGTAAAAACTATATTGTAATTGAAATTTTGTCATCTATCAACATCTAGTTATTAGTTATGCAATGTGAAGTAATTCTTTGAGTTTGAAAGATGTGTAATGCGATGTAATCAATAATTTGAATATAAACTACAAAAATCTATTTTTTACAATTCATTAGTTAAACTCTCTATTTTATTTTCTCTCTATAACTCTTGCTAGGGAAATGCCTTTTAATTAAAAAAAAATAGTTTTTGTCTCTTATTCTACATTTTTTTACATTTTGTCATCTATCATTATCTAGTTATTAGTTATGCAATGTGAAGTAATGCTTTGAGTTTGAAAGATGCAATCCAATGTAATTAGAATTTTGAATATAAACTAGAAAAATCTATCTTTTACAATTCATTAGTTAAAATATCTATTTTATTTTCTCTCTATAACTCTATTGCTATGGAAATGCCTTTCAATCAAAAAAAATAGTTTTTGTCTCTTAGTCTATAATTTTTTGTTGCTATGTGTAGAATATTATAGATGGATCAACATTGAAGGTTGACCACAAATTAATACCATGCACTTGATGAGAAAGTAGCCGATGAGAGGGACATGGACAAATATCCATGTCCATGTAGTGACTATCTTGGTGGAAGGGTGAAAAGAAGACGTGTGATTTATCAACATGTGATAATATTTGGGCATAGCGGTATAAGCCCTTGGAATTATAATTATTATGAAGATATGATAGAATTATAGAGTGTGAGAGATGAAGAGGAAACAAAAATAGGTGAAGTGGCACCAAACATAGATGAAGAGGAAACAATGTTAGATGAAGGGTTTGAAGTTGATAGAATGTTGAATGAGGGTCTAAACAATGATTGAACCATGTTGATGGAGGATGCTTTAAATCCTTGTATGATAATTGCAGGTTAAGTCGTTTGACAACAATCCTTCAAACTCTTAACTTGAAAGTGGTGTTTGGTTGGATAAATGAGAGTATAGATTAGTTATTGGAATTATTAAGTTCGTTGTTACCAGCTATCTCCACATTGCCAACAAAATAAAGTCAATTTAAAAATAAAATCACTAAGCTAGGCTTAGCATATGAAAACATCCACACATGTGTGAATGGTTGTATATTATTTCACAAGAATCTTGCAAGTGGGAGTGAATGTCCAAAATATCATGAAGTAAGGTATAAACAAGGGTTGAAATCAACTGTGGTTCCTAGAAAGGTTCTTCACAACTTTTCAGTAATCCCACAATTACTTTGAATTTATAGGTGCAGAGAAATTGTTGAACTTATGCAATGGCATGCCCAAAATAAGAGCACTAATGGAAAACAATGACATGTGCCTGATTCTAAGACGTGAATGGAATTTTATAATATCTATGGCCTAATTTTTCTCAAGATCCTCATAATATAAGGTTGAGTTTTTCTCTAGATGGGGTAAACCCATTCTCAGATCAAAGTACTAAATGGCCAACTTGGCCAGTGTTTCTAATAAATTATAGCTTGCCTCCATGGTTAGTAACTAAACTATTTTTCTTAATGCTATCATTGATTATACCAAGAAAGAAAAGTGTGACTTTAGATACAATTGATGCTTATCTAGAGCCATTATATGATAAGCTAATGGAATTGTGGAAAGGAATTGAAGCAATTCAATCTTTAAGGGATGGACATTCAATCAAATTGACTTTAAGAGCTTCCTTATTTTTTACAATTCATGATCTTCTTGCATATGGCACATTATCTGGTCTTAGTGTTCATGGATACCATGGATGTCCTACTTGCAACTTTAAAGATTTTGTGAGGCACTCAAGAAGTTTGCATAAGTGTATTTATTGTGGACATCATGATTAAATTAAAATGGATCATCCATATCATCAACAAAAAACATGATTCAATGGTCAAGAAGAGAATCGTGAAGCAACATTGCTAATAACAAGTGATTACATTATTGAGAATGGACAAAAAAGAATGTCATTTATTGAAAATGATGGGATTGCTGGTAATAGATATGATAATGTTGGAAGAATGAAGAAGAACATATCATTATGCATCTTTTTTGTTGTCATTGATGTCACCATGTTATATAAGTTGCAAGTGCAAGTTTAAGTTCAAGCTTGATCTGGTATCTTGAACCGGTATACAATTATTATACTCTAGTATTTTGGTTTGCAATCCTCTGCTGATGAATATCATAACTTGTGGTTTTGGGAAATGGTTCTTGGTTGCTAGAATTTATTGTGCACAAGTGCTCGTATGGAAAGTTGGCATTATTCTATTGATTGTATTTTGTTATAAGGTATATCCCTAGCCGACCTAATCAATAGTTGATGTAATGAATTTATTTTTCATTACGGATGTATGTGTGACCTATCTTAGGTCCATGTCGACATGTTGTAGTGTACTGCACGCTTGAATTGTTTTTGGAATTTTTTGTACAAGCTTGAAGCCGACAATTAATCTTTTTGGTGAATAAGGGTTGCATCTAATTAGACCAACTTAATTGATGCTTGCAGATGAATCAAATATATATATTAGACAGTTTTGAGATTGTTGATGTGGAAGTGTGAAGTGATAGAGAAGGTAGTCAAGTTTGCGAATATGATGAAGTGTGCAATGCTAGTTTAATGAGCATCAAAGGAACTAAATCAACACTTGTTAGGTGTAACTTTATCAATTCATTCTCTAGTTGTAAGCCATTTTTATATTGTATCTTTGTAGGCAATGAGCCTCCAATTTTAGACAATGAGTCCTAGCAGTGAGCCACCCTTTGTAATATCTTATAACTGGTTATACCACATTGTGAGCTAATCCTCACCGTGGTTTTTCCCATTTTGGGTTTTCCACATAAAAATCTTGGTGTTCATTTGTTGTTTTATTTTATGTTCGGCTAATGCTCTTGCTCATTCTTACTATTATATGCATTGGAGTAATTGGATGGTGTTTGTTTAATAAGGTTAAGAAGATACTAATCCATCCCCCTCTCAGTATCTTGGGTATTCAACAATTGGTATCAGAGCCTGGTTCCTCCAAAGAAGCCTAACAACTTGAGGAAGATCTTGAAGATTAAACAAATGGATGATAAAGAACTCTGCGCTGCTCTTGAAGATTTTGACAAGGCTGAAAATAAAAAAAGAGTTCTAAAAGAAAATCATGATGAGGCAAATGAATGCATCTAAAAATTGAAAGAGCAATTGAATTAATCCAAAGAAATACATTGATAAGTAAGGTAGCAATTAAAACAAGAAAATGAAGATATCACTAGATTGAAGGTGCAAGTGGAGGAAAAGAAGAGAATTGAAGATTGTTTGAAAATAGTGGTGAAAAACAAGACTGATGAATGCACAAGGATTGAACAAGAAGTGGTAAACCTGAAAGAAGAACTAGAAAAAACAAAGCTCTATGAAGATAAGTTCAAAACAAGCTCCACTAAGCTTGATGAGTTGATTGTAGGACATAAACCAACTAAAGACAAAGGTGGTTTGGGAATGGAAGCAAGTGAAATCTCTAAGGCTATGTAGACCTCAAACACAGTGGATAATCAAAAGAATAAAAATAAAGGAAAACAAACAAGAAATTCAAGAAGCTTTGCTAGAAGACCACCTATCAGATAGCTAAATGCTCAAAGGTACCCATCTTTCAATGGTGTTTTCTTTTCATGCAATAAATTTGGTCACAAGGCAATAGAATGTAGAAGCAGAATAAACCAATATGCTAGTCCCTTCTTCAGACAATGTTTTTCATGCAAGAAAGTTAGACATAGAATTAGTGAATGTAGAACTCAGATGATGAATTGGTCTAATGGAGGTAGAATGAATAAATCTTTTGTTGGCTACTGCTATACATGTAATAAGTTTGGAAAAAAAGCAAATTAGTGTAGAACAAGGGTTAATGGAGGTCAAACGAATTAGAAAAGTGTTGTTTGCTACAACTGCAACAAACCTGGACACATTTCAAGAGTATGTAGAAGCAAAGGAGGAAAGCAATCTAATTTGGTAAAGAAGAATGAACCAGTGAAGAAAATTGACAAGAATGAGATTAAGCAAGAAATGAACAAGATTTGGAAAAAGAAAGAAGAGCTAGTGACATCAAATGTGTATATGCCCTCATCTGGCATAGACAATTCCTCCAAAAATTAGACCTCACATGGTCTTAGGGGGAGCATTAAAAGAAAATTATTCAAACCCCCAAGATATCTGGTGTGTCAGACATTGGAACAAAGATATGTTGTAAAGAACGAATAAACAAAGCTTATACAAAAGGAACCAAAATAAAGTTGTAGGCATGATCATTTACAAAGAAAATTAGGGTTTTTCAGTGTAGTGAAGAAGGTTTTTATTATCTTTTTGAATTATGTCACATTTAATGTGAATTAGGGAAGCTTGTTGATCTATAAAGTGGATTTTAAAGGTATTTTGATCACTTGTACATTCAAAGAAAGTTGAGACCGATTTGGAGCAATCTTGAGGTGATACAAAGAGTGAGTTGTGCGAACCCTAGTTCTGGTTTTCGTGAAAGAAAAAGGTATTTTACTCTTTTGTGTTGTGGGTTTGTGTGAATCTACTTTCTAAAATCATTAGAGCTTGGTTTGTGGAAAAATGGCAACCCCTGTAGTTGTAAAAATGTCAGAAAGACCTAGACCTTCCTATAAGAAGTATTCCATGAAGGTTTTCAAAGATGACCCTCTAGGTACCTTCTCATCAATTCCTCACAGGGTCATGGCCATTGAAGACACTAGAATGTACATCCTTGTTAAAATTGAGGAGTATAATCATAGAAAATTGATGGATATGTGGAAAAATGAGCTCACTGGGGATGATTTCTTGATAAAACCCGAGTATGAAAATATTGTTGCAAAGAAATTAGATTAGTGGAATTATTTTCCTAACTTTAGCTCCACTATGGATGAAAAGTATGTTAAACCAACTCTTAGAAGAATTCATGATAAGTTTTCATGGGCAGACATACCTCATCTAATAACCAAGGAAGTGATTAAGGTAGTTATTGGACTCTATGATACCAGACCGGTACCAGTGTTGAAGTCTATGAAAAATGAAGTGGTGATGGAACTCACCAGAGTAACATTTGACAAAAGAGCTCTTGCAACAAAACCTATTACCAATCCTGCTGTGAAGTATGCGGCTATAATGATCGATCACAAGAACTACTTCACAAATAGGGAAAATTTTATGTCTTCTACAACTATATACACCAAATATGACATGTTAGAAAATGGAGTGGAATATGATCTATGTGAACTTCTCTAAAAGCAATTGTTTGAGAACCTAAAGATGACAAGGGAGAAGAAATATGTATTTAAGTTTGGTTCCCAGATTGTTTGTTTGTTGTTCTACTTTCTTAGACATCTTCCCATAAGAGATGGTGTGGTAATATGGGATACATCAAGACTTGTTGCACATCAAATTTTTGATTATATGCACAACTTGGTTGATTTGAAAGGTCAAAATAACGCTTTGACAACATTATTTGTTGTATTCAAAAGCAACATGAATGAAAGAGAAAGGATCCCAAGGAAAGTTGTTGAAAAGTACAAAAATGACATTCTCGATAGAGAGGATAGGAAAAAATTGATTCTAGCTATTGTTTAGTATGTTATTATTGTGGAAGTTAGTTGGTACTATGTTAAGAACAATGTACCTGAGAAATTATGGGAAGCCCTAATAAAAAGAAGATTAGAGGTTGTTGAGTTGGAAGAAAAGATAAGAAATGAGGCATTTGAGAAAATTGCATCCTCTTGACCCCAAATGATTTGGAAACCTTGAAGAAGGTATGCTCAAAGTTGTTCTAGATGAAGAAAAGGATAAAAACTTTGATGAAAAAAGATAAGAAGCAAATCAAGATAATTAAAGAAAGAAACTACATAAGCCATCAGGGGTATGGCTGAGAAATATGGTATGTTTGGTGCACTCTCATCTAGTTCTACACCTAAATTAGGGGAAAAGGATTTTGCAGAGGTAAAGGAAGACATAAATTTGGATACAGGTGATACAAATATCCTTTTAGAAACAAATGGTACATATATCCTTCTAGATTCAGGTGTTACAAATGATCCTCCGAAAATAGAGAAACAAAATGAGGAAGAAGTTGAACTCAAGAAGCTTGGTGTTTTCCCTCTGGTACAAGCTAAAGGAGAAAATGATAAAGATGAAGGTGAAAGGAATGAAGAAGAAAGAGAAAAATAAGAAAAATTAGAAGAAGAAGAAGATGAAGAAGAAGAAGAAGAAGAAGAAGAAGAAGAAGAAGAAGAAGAAAAAGTAGAAGAAAAAGAAAGAGTAGTGGAAGATGAAAGAAATGGGGAATCTACCAGGAAGAATGAAGAAGATCAAAGGTAGGTTGTGGATTCACAAAGGTCCTCTGAAGAATCGTCCTCCAACGATGATGTGCTAAAAGGCTTATTATCCAAGAAAATTAGATCCTAGCTGGTAATTCTTCTGAAACTTCTACAACTCCCCATGATTCAAGATAGTGCGGATCTAAAAAATATTTCTCCCATTCACAAATTGGTGTTAGGGGATGCATTGCATGCATCTGGAAGAAAATAAATTTTGGAAACACATCAAAAGGGGGAAAAGATTATTGATGATACCCTCAAAACTTTGCAAGAGGCCATCCCTAGTATATCAATTGATACATCTCTCACTCTGGTAGAGAATCTAAAACTTTAATTGGAATCCTTTAAGGATTATGCCTTTGAACTAGGTGAGAAGACAAGGCAAGAGGTTGAGGAGAAAATGGCAGAGAAAAATATTTTGGCACTTCATGATAAGTGTGCTCTAGCACACACCAATGTTGAAAAGATCTTGAAAATTATGCAAGCTTGTAAGTCTGAAGCAAATACAATATTTTCTTACTGCATAAAGTGGCCAAATGCCACATAGAGTATCAAAGATCTCATGGACTCCATTGAGTCCTAGTTGATAGTTGTTTCTAGTACATATAGTGCATCTAAATATAGAGATAGGTCAACCTGGAATGCTATCACTACTCATAGAGATAAATTATTTATGCTACAAAAGAAAAAGGAAGACATCATCAAAAGATTCAATCAGTTCGGTGGAATTGTGAGAATGGAGTACACTTTGGTAGCCAATACTTTGGAAAATGCAGAAAAACTAGAGAAGATCAATCTGACTCCATGTACTTTGGATGATGTAGAAGAAAGCTTGATGGAATTAGAATCTCTGAATAGAATGTTGATATCTACTAAGAAGACTTTTGAGAATGGTAACCCCAACATGGCAAGGTATACTCAAGGAGCTTCAAGGATCGCCATCCCCAGAGTAATGCTTTTTTAGTTTTCATATTTTTGGACTACCCTTTGTCCTTGATGTCAAAGGGGGAGAGAATGCCATGGAGAGAAAAGGGGAGAGTGTGTTGCACATAGGAGGTTTGTGCATTATTTTGGCACATGTTGCCATCAATGAAAAAGGGGGAGATTGTTGGAGGAATGAAGAAGAAACTATCATTATGCATCTTTTGTGTTGTCATTGATGTCACCATGTTATATGAGTTGCAACTACAAGTTTAAGTTCAAGCTTGATCCAATATTTTGAATCAGTATGCAGTTATTATCCTCTAGTATTTTGGTTCGCAATCCTCCACTAATGAATATCATAACTTGTAGTTTTGGGAAATGGTTCTTGGTTGCTAGAAGCTTGTAAGTTTAGGATTTCTTGTGTGCAGGTGCTCATATGGCAAGTTGGCATTATTTTGTTGATTGTATTTTGTTATTAGGTCTATCCCTAGCTGACCTAATCGATAGTTGATGTTGTAATGAATTGATTTTTCCTCTTGGATGTATGTGTGACCTATCTTAGGTCCATGCCGACATGTTGTAGCATACTGCACACTTGAATTTTTTTTGGAAATTTTTGTACAAGCTTGAAGCCAACAGTTAATATTTTTTGTGAATAAGGGTTGCATCTAATTAGGCTGACCTAATTGATGCTAGTGGATGAATCAGATATATATATATATATATATATATTGGGAAGTTTTGAGATTGTTGATGCAAAAGTGTGAAGTGATAGAGAAGGTATTCAATTTTGCGAAGATGATGAAGTGTGTAATGTCAATTTACTAAGCATCAAAAGAATTGAATCAACACTTGTTAGGTGTAACTTTATCAGTTCATTCTATAGTTGTAAGCCATTTCTATATTGTATCTTTGTAGGAAGTAAGCCTCCCATTCTAGACAATGAGTCCTGGTAGTGAGCCACCCTTTGTAATATCTTATAACCAGTTATACTATTGTTACCTATTTTTTCACTACCAGCTCAAAACAAGTAGAGCTAAATTGCATCCATCAAAGTAGGTACATAAAATTTTCATGTTTTGCAAATTAAGTGTTCATTGATCATCATCGAGATCATCTTACATATGAATCATAGTTTTATTGTGCAAACATTTAAAATAGAAAATTGAGAAGATTTGTATAGCGATGCTTTTATTCATTCTATAAAAAATGTTGAATCCCACACAAGCTGTGGGAGTAACTCTTTTGGGTAGAAGATGATTTTTTATTGCTTGAATGATGAATCATTGATAGTTGAGGTTCAGTTGTGACGTCAGCTCTAGCTCCATTTCTAGTTTCAGCTCCAAAAGCATCTGCAGGAAAGATTAAAATGACGTTAGAGATGGTTTCTAAGCAATGGAAGATCAAATCCTATCATATGCCTACGCTACTAACCAAAATATAAGATATAGTCGATCAAGCATTCATCAGATAATTGCAAAAAATCAAGAGGAAAGACATAATTCAATGGAAGCTTTCAACTTCTTTTATTTTTTGTTAACATGTTTGTTTCAGTGTGCAAGAACAGGTTCATCATGTTTGAGATCATTTCATCAGATATGTGGAGTAAAACAGGCTCCCACAAGGGTTGAGCTCGGCATATCAAAAGGATATAAAACTTCGGTTACAAAAAATAATATCACAGCCATAGCTTGAATCACTACAATAGTTCAAAAGATGCTATGAATTAGAAATTATGAGAGAGTGAAAGTTGTGCAAGATTAAACAAATACTGTCACTATGTTTATGAATTGGAGAGACATTGTCACTGTTGAAAAGATTAAGCAATACACTCACAGTCAAAGGATTGCAGCTTTAAGAAAATTTTGAGTTCAAGAGACAACAGGAAAAACCTTTCATGTTCATCAGCCCAGAATAAAATTAAGTGAAGGAAAATTCTTTACTTTGAAAGGTATAGATTTGAGTAGCAACTATCATTAAATAAACAACATATTGCTATACATCAGAAGATACTCAAAGGATGTCACAAGATAGTGTACAAAAGCTTTCATCTTCTCCAAGGATCATACGTTGAAGCATAGTAACAAGCAAAGAATAGAAATACAACAGTGAACAAGGCCAATGAACAACTGGCAATAATTCATAAAATGCCTCATTTCTATTTTTCAGTCAAAGTGAGCTTTGAAGGATCAAGTAACAACAGTTTATGAATTGAATGACAAATTATTCTAAAGTGAGATTATCACGGACTTAAAAGGCTTGCATTAATAGTCTTTTAATGGATCAAATTCATCTATAGGACAACATAGTTACAGTTTAGGTTAAAAGGACATAACAGAAGTATCTATACCAACATAAAGCATTAAGTGAACAGTCAAAAGTTGAATAGTATACAGAAATTTCTGAGCAAGTTTCTTTTATGATGACAGTTCCACATGAGTCAGATGCAAGGAGTGGCAAAAATGATGTATTTTTCTTGGGGTAAGCCATCATTTTGATTACACACTGTATAAGAATGAATGACCATAGTCAATAATTAAAAGGAGAGCTTATGCAAGATAGTGAGATGTTGTCCAGTTACACATTTATCTTAGCTAGAATGATTTTTAAAGTATGTATACCAGTCATATCATGTTACAGGAGCTTTCAATAAAACATTTATACTGTGCAATAAAAGATGGGAGGTAACTATGGCACTCTCAGATACTGATTGTAATTTAAGATGCTTTTATTTCAAGGTAGTTGTGATGCAACCAATGCGGAATTGTCTCAACTGGAAATTAATTAAACATATGATGCTCAGAGTGGAAACATATATGCAAAGCAAGCAACAGAATATCAAAGGAAAAGAGTAGTGATTTATTGTCACCCATATGAGGGGTTGTTCTAAAAAGGTTTACAGAGAAAATACTTCAATTCCTTATAGGATACCCACTGCCTAGAATTAGTTCCAATGTTTCAACAAATTTCTGAATTTAATCATTCAAGCGTTCAGGTGCAATATGATTGACAACAATTTTTGGCACACCTGGTGGGACTCCAAAGATCACTTCAGAGAGAAAATTCAAAATTTTGAAGTTGTTGTCCTAGTATATACAACAGCGTATTTTACCTTTCAGAGGTACATATTTATACCTGGCGACTCCGAGCACAATTCACTAGTTTCAGTAGACAAAGTACTAGTATGTTCAATTACAAGCTTAATATTTCTGATTTCTAGCATTTATATGAGTAGAAAATGACAGATTTTCATAGTCAGCATGTATACCCACTTCTGTTTCATGAAAATCCTGTCAACCAATCACCCTATCAGCCATATCGGGCGAATCATGCTACTGGTTTCATCCCAAATAGCCATGTAACAACAACTTATTAGCATGCTCAACATGCTTACCTCGCACCCACCCTTGCTCAGCCTTCAGATCCATATTCATATGTCCAGAATCAGCTCCAAGAGGTTGATTATATGAAAAGTAACATGAAGGACATAATGTTAGACATCAGAAAATAGATAGAAGAGTTCAAGAGGCAACAAGAGTATGATCAGTAACAGGAAGAGATGGCCTATTAGGCCTATCTCTACGAGCAAGACTTGTTGATGCAGAGGAGACAATATGAAGGTCTTGCTGCTAAGGAAGAGCAGATTAGAATATTGGTTGAGGCCCAATCATTTTCTTCCATAAAGCATCAGCCAATAGAGAAAGAGGTTTTCAAAGTTTCTACACAATCTCCAAGTAAGTTTTCTAGACTTGACATTCCAAGTTGCAGGGGTAATATTCAATCCAATGTTCAGGATCAGCCCCAATAGGAGCTCATGAATGAACAAATTCTATCAAATCAATTCATTAATCCCCAGCTTCAAACATGTTCAAAACCTGAGCCAAATCATCAAAGTACTGAACAATTATGGCAGCCTTCTTGGACCAAGTATCCTAACTTCAAAATGCCAAATCTAGTTCAAGAGGCTTCCATTCCAAGTTTCAGAGATCCTCTTCTATTACAAAGTCAAGTACATGTAGCAAATTAAGCTATGAATCTTCATGAACAATCACCTGTTCTTATTCAAGAGAGCCAACTTATGCATGCATATCCTGATACCATTTGCAAAGTAGACTTGCAGTAGGAGGTGAACGAACATGATCAATCAAGATAGCAGGTTGAGGAGCTTGAAAAAGGTATGAAAGGCAATGATTTTGTGTTCTTATCTGATGAATTACCTTCCTTTATTGAGCAAGAAGATGACAAACAATGTGATGAGTTGTTGATTGAAGACTATCAATGTAATAATCAAGTTTTCGAGCAGCTAAAGAAGGAAAATAAATATGAGGAAAGGACAGTTCATGAGGTAAAATCCACTCCTTTTTTATCAAGGGACCAAGAAAGATCTAATGAGTATTTATTTTGGAATGACCTTGAATCCTTTGTTTCAAAATTAGATGGAAAATGAGATCGGGTTGAACATGTTTATGTAGAGAAAATTGAAAGTGAAAGTGAATCTCAAAATTATTCTGATTTATTTGATGAACTTCCTCAATTTGTCAATGAAAATGAGGATATCATATGCATGCTAATATTAGTACCTACCTTTGAGCAGCAGAGCGATGAGACTCATTTGAATCCAATTTAGAACCATGAATATGATGGAAATATGTTTTTTAGGCATAATAGATGTTTTTTGCTGTAACATTGATGATAGTTTTATGCCATATGAGCCAGCAGTATGCAATCAGCATGTTCAGGTCAAACAGGCACACATTCTTTCATTTCTTTTATGTGAATTAGCTCTTTTAGTTCACATTGAAATTAAGGCAATAGAGAGGAAGGAAGAAAATCTTACACTACAAGTGGAGCAGTATAATTAGCAAGATGGAGTGCCAACAGTTCAGAAAAATGAAGGCAGCAGTGAGAGGCCAAGCTTTATCCTCTCTAAAGGGTGTCTAATCAGATATTTGTCCAAAGAGGAGTCTACAAAATTACCACAAGTCATGGTTCTACCAAAGCATGTGATTGCAACTGTGGAGCAAAAAGTTAATCTTAGTTGTATGCCTCAAAATAACATCTTTGGTAGTCAATCAAATGAGGAAGCCATAACTTTTAAGATTTTTTAGACTTTTCTGCAATAGTTAATCAAATGTTTGTCATGTCCATACTTCTTTTTGATTAATCTTACAGATTTGAAGCATCCTCTATTGTTAAGAAAGGGCAGTTATTTCTCATAGCCAGTAAATGGTCATGTCTAAGCACTAACACTATTTGGTTAGTGTAGGGTAGGGGAGAGTTTATTGTTATGATTTCAATAAGTGCCCCGTGGCATGTTTTCATTCCAGTATTGTTTTATTTTCAATAAGTACAGTTACTGCACCTAGTTTTTCAGATTCTGTCTTCAACAGAATTGCAGTAGTTTCTTTTAGTTTGTGTGTTTTGAAGCTGAGTTACAAGGTTTTTAGAAGTTTGAAGAGTAGAGATTGACTCCATGCCTAATGGATATCTGAGGCAATTGGTCTATTGTGTTTAGCAGGAAAACACTCTGCAAAGGTTGCCAATTTGTTACCTATTTTTTCACTACCAACTCAAAATAGGTAGAGCTGAATTGCATCCATCAAAGTAGGTACAAAATTTTTTCATGTTTTGCAAATTAAGTGTTCATTGATCATCATTGATATCATCTTACATATGAATCATAGTTTTATTGTGCAAACATTTAAAACATAAAATTGAGAAGATTTGTATAGCGATGCTTTTATTCATTCTGTAAAAAATGTTGAATCCCACACAAGCCATGGGAGTAACTCTTTTGGATTTTTATAATCAAATAAAGAATGCATAAAAAATGGTATGCTATACAACTAAAAATAACAAAAGCATAGGGTAGAAGATGATTTTTCATTGCCTGAATGATGAATCGTTGACGATTGAGGTTCAGTTGTGACGTCAGCTCTAGCTCCATTTCTAGTTTCAGCTCCAGTTCCAGCTCCAAAAGCATCTACATGAAAGATTAAAATGACATTAGAGATAGTCTCTAAGTAATGACAAATCAAATCCTATCATATGCCTATGCTACTAACCAAAATATAAGATACAGTCGATCAAGCATTCATCAGATAATTGCAAAAAATAAGAGGAAAGACATAATTCAATGGAAGCTTTCAGCTTCTTTTATTTTTTGCTAACATGTTTGTTTTAGTGTGTAGGAACAGGTTCATCATGTTTGAGATCATTTCATCAGATATGTGGAGTAAAACGGGCTCCCACAAGGGTTGAGCTTGGCATATCAAAAGGATATACAACTTCGGTTACAAACAATAATATCACAACCATAGATTCAATCACTACAATAGTTCAAAAGATGCTATGAATTGGAAATTATGAGAGTGAAATTTGTGCAAGATTAAACAAATACTGTCACTGTGTTTATGAATTGGAGAGACATTGTCACTGTTGAAAAGATTAAGCAATACACTCACAGTCAAAGGATTGCAGCTTTAAGACAATTTCGAGTTCAAGAGACAGTAGGGAAAAACCTTTCATGTTCATCAGCCCAGAATACAATTAAGTGAAGGAAAAGTCTTTACTTTGAAAGGTACAGATTTGAGTAGCAACTATCATTAAATAAATAGCATATTTCTATACATTAGAAGATACTCAAAGGATGTCACAAGACAGTGTACAAAAGCTTTCATCTTCTCCAAGGATAATACATTGAAGCACAGTAACAAGCAAAGAGCAAAAATACAATAGTGAACAAGGCCAATGAACAACTAGCAATAATTCATAAAATGCCTCATTTCTATTTTTCAATCAAAGTGAGCTTTGAAGGATCAAGTAACAACAGTTTATGAATTGAATGGAAAAGTATTTTAAAGTGATAGATTATCACGGACTTAAAAGGCTTGCATTAACAATCTTTTAATGGATCAAATTCATCTATAGGACAACATTGTTATAGTTCAAGTTAAAAAGACATAACAGAAGTATCTATACCAGAATAAAGCATTAAGTGAGCAGTCAAAAGTTGAATAGTATATAGAAATTTCTAAGCAAGTTTCTTTTATGATGACAGTTCCACATGAGTTAGATGCAAGGAGTGGTGAAAATGATGTATTTTTCTTGGGGTAAGCCATCATTTTGA
>VDFB02270651.1:329057437-329071665 GCA_007258455.2 Sequoia sempervirens
ATGACTCTAGCAGAAAATGAGGAGTTGAACAGACAAGTTCAAGAGTTGTTGAGAAAGGGTTTGATACGGGAGAGTTTGAGTCCATGTGCAGTACCTACAGTACTAGCACCAAAGAAGGATGGGGAGTGGAGGATGTGTACGGATTCTTGAGCCATAAACAAGATAACAATCAAGTATAGATTTCCCCTACCAAGGATGGATGACCTAATGGATTGTTTGAGTGGAGCTTAGTACTTCACAAAGATTGATTTGAAGAGTGGATATCACCAGATCCAAATTCGAGAGGGAGATGAATGGAAGACTGCCTTCAAGACCAAAGAGGGCCTATACAAGTGGTTAGTCATGCCTTTTGGGCTAACCAATGCACCAAGCACATTCATGCGTCTCATGAACGAGGTACTAAAAGAATTTATGGGAAGTTTTGTTATTGTGTATTTAGATAATATTTTGATTTTAAAAGATGTTGGATGAGCATCCATGCATATTCGAGAGCCTTTAGAAGTTAAGAGAAGAGAAAATTGCTGATTAATCTAAAGAAGTGTAGTTTTGTGAAGAGGGGAGTTAATAAAAATTTAGGGTTTGTTGTCTCAGAAGGTCTCTAAGATGGACCTGTGAAGGTGTGAGGGCTATTCTCAGAATGGCCTACCCCAAGAACTACTACCGAGGTGAGATATTTCCATGGTTTGGCTAGTTTTTATAGAAATTTCATTAGAAACTTCAGTAGTATTTGTGGACCCCTGACTGAAACAATGAGAGTGGATAGAAAAGAATTCAAGTGGAGCACTGGAACGGCAAAGAGTTTTGAATTGTTGAAGCAGAAGGTAACAAAGAAACCTGTTCTAGCCCTCCCAGATTTCAACAAGGTGTTTCAGGTGGATTGTGATGCCAGTGGTTGTGCCATTGGGGCAGTGTTGAGCCAAGAAGGTAAGCCCATAGCCTATTTTAGTGAAAAATTAAATGATGCCAAGAGAAAGTATTTTGTATATGATCAGGAATTTTATGCAATAGTTCAAGCATTAAAGAAATGTAGACATTATTTGTTGCTAAAGGAATTTGTTCTATATACTGATCATCAGGCCTTGTAGTACCTAAATAGTCAGGGAAAATTAAATCAGAGGCATATGAAATGGGTAGTAGAGTTTTGGTGAGTTATACCTTGGTTTGGAAACATAGGAGTGGAAAGTCAACAGGTTGCATGTTCATAGGAGGTATACATTGGATGACAAAGATGCGATTGAAGTGGTTGGGTTCAATGAACTCAAGATATCAGGGCGCGTAAGATCCTAATTTTTCAAAAGGCTCTGGAAAGCTTGCGGAAACTATTACAGCTGGATGTGATTATGGTCGATTTCATAATCTAGGCTGACATGTTATTTAAGGGAATTTAATTGTGTATCCCGAGGAGTTCCATGAGGGAGAACCTAATAAAGGAGAAGCATAGTGGAGAAATGGCAGGACATTTTTGTTGGGATAAGACCATTGCCATTATCAGTGAGCATTATTATTGGCCCTAAGATGTGAAGAAGTTTGTACAAATCAGAGTGTCAAATGGCTAAAGGAGTGAGCCAGAATACAGGCTTATATCAGCCCTTACTTGTACCAGAGAAGCCATGGGAGGATATAAGTATTGACTTTGTTCTTTGTTTGCCAAGGAAACAATGAGGGAATGATTCAGTCTTTGTGGTGGTTGATAGGTTTTCGAAGATGGCACATTTCATTCCATGTCAGAAGACCCATGATGCAGTCCACATTGCTGACTTGTTCTTCAAAGAGGTGGTGAGGCTACATGGTCTGCCAAAGAGTATTATTTTAGATCATGACACCAAATTTGTGGGGTACTTTTAGAGGACCTTGTGGAAGAAGTTGAAGATAGAGTTGAAGTTCAGTTCTACACACCATCCACAAACAGATGGGTAGACAAAGGTTGTTAACAGGAGTTTGGGTAACCTACTGAGATGTTTGGTAGGAGATAAACCCAAGGGATGGGACTTCATCTTACCCCAGGCAGAATTTTCTTACAATAATTTTGTCAACAGAAGCACTGGTAGATCACCATTCCAAATTGTGTATGGAGGTAGCCCCAGAATAGCTCTAGAATTGAGGAAGATGGACCACGAGAGGAAAATAAGTGTTGAAGCCAAAAATTTTGCAAAACATATCAAGGATATACATGAGAAGGTAAGAGAACATATTAACAAGATGAATATACAGTATAAGGCTAAGGCAGATCAGAAGCGGAGGTATAAGGAGTTTTATATTGGTGATGAAGTGATGGTCCACTTGAGGAAAGAAAGGTTTCTAGTGGGAACATATAATAAATTGAAGATGAAGAAGTTCAGTCCCTATAAAATTTTAAAGAAGCATGATTCAGGGAATGCATATGAGGTAGAGTTTCCAGATGGATTCAGCATTTCCCCTGTGTTCAACATTTCAGATTTGACAGAGTATCATGAAGGTGGCACAGAGGAAGTACCAACGATGGAACAGTGTGGGATTCCACCATCTACTTCAGAAAAGGATGAGATTGAGGAAATCTTGGATAGTCGTGTGGGAAGGAGTACTAGAAATAAGCAGTATGAAGAATATCTGGTGAAATGGAGAGGAAGCCCTGTGGAAGTTCATCCTGGCTATCTAAGGTAGTGGTTGACTGGTTGGGTTTTCCTCAACCATCTGAGACGTGACGGGGTCACTTCTCAACTTACCCTGGGTGTCTGATGCAGGAGCATCCAGTGGTGTAAGGGCAATCTTGCATCACCCAAAAATAGTTAAATTTCAAGTTTATCATTTTTTAGATGTTTTTACATTTTTGGATACCCTTTTCGTCATAATGAAATTCCCAATTTATGGTTTTTATTTTCTATTCTTGGGTTGAAAGATATTGCAGTTTTAGTTCCCAGATTTACACTTGAAAATCTTCCAAGTTGGATTTGAGGCAAATAGAGCTTCCAGAATGGCCCCAAAACTTTCCAAAATCAGTGTAGAAAATTTTGAGCACATTCTTGACTTCGATACCTTTCCAACGGTTCAAACGGTTCACGAATCGGAGCCCCAGATCAAAAGTTGTGGCCTCGAGAAGTTGGCGCACTTTCTAGAAGATACAATTCCAAATGTTCTTTTGAAATTTGAACTTCAAGTTGTAATTTTCGGTGCCAAACTGCCTAAACTCAAATTTTAATGTTGTTTTGGCTCCAAACTAAAGAGGAGTTCTATTTATGGGCGGGTTTCTAGTATTTTTGGTAACTTTTGGGGACAAGCTCGCATATTGCGAAAGGGTGATTCTGTAGCTTTCTGTAACTTGCATGTGTTGTAAAACTTGGTGATTTGAGATCCTCTGCATGTAAGAAGTTCCATTTTATGAATAATAAAATTATTCTCTTGTTTGTGGGTTATTTTCTGTGTCTTGAGTTGTGCCCTCATCAGATGTCTTGATTATCTGGTAGTGGCTATTGTTGGGTTGTTGGTGGTATGTGAGTTATCTTTTTTAGCAACTTGTTGTTGTTGGGATGATTCATGGTTACTATTGCTATCTTGAGTTCTAACTGTCTTCCTTTATAAAGGGTTTTGGGCCCCTTCAAAACTCATTTTTTACCCCTAATCAAAACATAAGAGAGTTCAACATTAGTTTATATTATTACATTGATACATCTGAACAACAATGTCTCCTCATATACATGTGAGGAGAGTACATCAAAGTATGGTACAAGATAGATTAGATTTATGGTTCAACACAAGTACATGAGTAACCATCCACAAGAACTGGTTCAAATACAAAAGTCTTCAATCCAAGAGAAGTCACCACAATCACGAACAAGGAGAGGGAACCCAATGGAGTACAATGCACTTTCCTCTCAACCATGTGGAACCCAAAGGTTGACCCCCCATGCTAGGAGATAGCAAAAGGGTCCCACCACCACAATCAGACAAGAAACATTAGACAACACAAGGGTTAACATGACATCATTGAACAAGTAAATTACAACATCAAACGATAGTACACCACTTCTAGAGGCACACAACATCAAAGAGAGACAAGATACAAGGGAATATCGGGTTGTCGTAGGAGGGAGTGTCATCGCATGGTCTTGACATGGGTTATCTTGGTAGTCTATCACTAGCCGTTGACCCCCATCTATGGTTACCCTAGTAGTCTCCTACTAGTTGCTGGCCTCATGGGGTGACACATGCGGAACCAATCTTCCTTTTGTGAGGACAAGGAAGGTGGTCTTTCCAACCAGGCCTTCCCAACTCATCTCAAGCCTAAACGAGAACTTGAGCCATGAGTGAGGTATTCACTTATCTTGATTAGTGTGATTACTACCCAACCCCCTAGTTCATTTTAGGTTATCACTTAATTACAAAACTCTCACATGGGTTACCTAAGTGCCACTTTGTGCGTTAGCCCCCATTAAGAGCCACTCCCCTACTAACAACAAGGAGACCCGAATAAAAATCAAAGAGAAAATCCACTTGCATAATCTCAACAAACTCATAAACAAAAAAACAAGGCAAGGCATAACCCTTCTCACACTTAATTACCAATCCACATTGGCGAAAACATTGTGCAAGCTAATGACCATCATATACTCATTCAATACAAAACTAACTAACACAAAGTTTATCAAAAATTCATCAAGAAGAGAATTTCCCCTAGCCTCCGAAAGACTTCTAATACACAAAGAATTTAAACATTGAACAAAACTCACAAATATCCCATTTCCATTATTCCCAAACTTTGTACATACCATGACTCAATTCAAGGACATAATCAAAGCATGCAAAAATAAGTTTACAATGCAGCCATTACATTTACAAGCATTCATCTTCAACAAGAAGAATCCATTACTCCATGTATCTAAACTTCTATTTATACCAATCAAACCTCATATCTAGATCTTTCTAAGTTTCATCCATAACACTTACAAGATTATTTAATAATCAAAACAACAATATTTTATCACCAATCTCATTACTCTTATTTACACAATATATATAATTACTTACATATAACTCTTGTTGCATATGTATATATATGCGTATCTATATGTATACATATATATATATACACATATACATACATACACATATATATGTATGTATATATATATGTATATATATGTATGTATATATATATATGTATATATATGTATATATATGTATGTATATGTGTATATATGTATGTATATGTGTATATATATGTATATGTATAATATATGCATATATATATACATATGCACATATATATATATACATTTCTTTATATATTAGATTTCACATATTTCATACCATCATAGCACAACTCTATTTCAGCACACAACATAGTTTATAAATATATATGTCAATTTCCTTAATTCAAACAATTCTTACGCAACTTCTATTAAATTTCGTTCATATAAAAAGAGTCTTAATTTCCCATTCTTCATCTCATATTTATAAACTATGTTGATATACAGGTAAATAATTGATTTCTAGATGTATTTGATCTCCATCGAATACACTGAGACTTGATCTATATCTTAGTTCCATATAAAAGATTTTGAAAAAAATACCATATGGATTTAATCGATGGTTAAGATAACATCTATCTATTCCTATAATTGGATATAATGCATTCAATTGATGCAAATCAAAACTCAAATGCACATAAGGTGCTAGTGATTCAATCAAATTTTGAACAGAATAAAAAGGTTAATTGATGGAAAAACTCACAATTCACATTAATTTCTAATGCCCAAGATGTGGCATGCTAACATTAGGATAAGTTCAAATGGTAAACACCCATATGGCTACATGATACAGTGCACCATTTTTCAATAGCAAAAATAATCACTAGATGAAATTAAATCCATTGTATTAGAGGAGGCCAATTTTTGCATGAGTAAGGTACAGTGATCTAAAGAAAAATAAATGCTATTAATAGTCACTTTGTCTTATTGTATTGAACTCTCAAAGGGCTAAACTCAAGGATAAGCATGGTATTTTAATTTCAACTCTCCAAATTTCGACGAATTACAAGGGACTTAACTACATCGTTCTTGACAGTAGGGGTGGCGAATACCATATCCAAGTTAAATCGAATGACTTAAATTTATCAACATAAGGGTGTTGGAAATGGTTCCTCTCAGACATAGACTTATGGAGCAAAATGAAAGGCATAACATTTGACTAGGAGGAAAAAGTATACTATGTTGCCATTACTTGAAACGCCTGACTAGCTTGTAACCAAAGAGTAGCCCTTTGATGTCAACAACAAGTCATAGATAAAGAAAAAAAATACATTCCAATGACATACAAATTCTTCCCAGTCAAATGAAATGAAGCTACATATAATATGTCACGGTGGAAACACAACTGGTATATATCATAAAATTTATGGAAACACATAGAAACTTCCATGCTCAAAAATTTTAATGGACGACAATTGTTTCAAGCAAATAGTATATAATAAGGTCTTCATCAGACACTTGTCTCCAAAAGATATGAATGGAAAAAAAATTCTATATGGATACCTTCAGGGTAACTCGTTGCTAATCAACTAAAAAGAAAACACAGACATGCACAAAACTAGTGCAATATAGGGATATCAATCGGGGTCCGATGTTTCTCTTCATCGAATATTTTCATTTGAACTTGATGCTAGCTGAAAGATTCATTTAACAAATGAAATGACATAGTATTGTAATGAATAGAATAGATGACTAGAAATAGGGGTGGCAGCCACTCAATTTTATTCACACAACATAAATCAAACATTTAGAAGCATGGCCAACAATATATTACAGAATATACCCATTATTTTGCATAGATGTTCTAAGGAGTACTTTCATAAATCTTACAATAACATATTTCAAGAAAGGGTAAACAGAGGTGTAAATTAAAAATAGAGGAACCTAATTAAGTTGATTAGCTGGGTTGTAAATTGATGCAGAGCTCTATCTCAGCTTGCTATTGCAATTCTAGCTTCCCACCTTCAAGAATCAACAACATTGCAAAACTCCCAATTTCTAGTTTCCAAATCCCCCAAGAAAATTTTCAAGAACCAAAGAAACAACTCCCAGCATAAGAAACTCCTGCACAATCGAATGCAAAATTAGTTTCTCCCAAAATAATCCAAAAGCCCCTCTATAAGTTAACTCCCACTACTTTATTTATTACCCCATCCATAACTGCATTCCACTACATTAAATTAATTAATTTATTTCCTTTTATCTTCCCCACTATTCACAACTTCTTCAACTTGTAATTATTTTTATAATTTAAAAAAAAATCATATTGTATGATTTACACACAAATGAATTGAATAATTAAATATTAATTTATTAATTTAATTCTTTAAATTCCCTTATTCAACCATAACTTTTAATTTATTAAAATCAAATAATTACTTTAATAATAATTTATTTAATTGATACTTCAATTATATATGTAAGCTTTTATTTAATTATTCCAAGGCCTTTTATTTCTGATAATCTTCTATTTTAATGAAATAATCAAACAAAGGCACAATCAAGTACATTACTCAAAGAACATACTATCAAGCAATACCAAACCATACTATGAAACGGAAGACAAAATGACAACATCAACAATACAACTCGAACTAACCTTATAGATAGTGTGACATACAGATGCAAAATAACCAAAAAATACTCTTTAATTAAAATAATCCTTCTAGATATTTCAAGACAAGATATTTCAATTAATTTCTAAGAGAGCTAATTTCACTATCCAAATAGCCATCAATATATTTATTGTATATAATTTCCCAGAATTCAGAATTTGAATATAATGAAACTAACCATAATTAACAAATATTTGACACCAAAATGTAGCACATGTCCCTTTCATCTCTTAAAACTTCTACAACGTGGGAAATCTTCCTAGAGAAAGTTGTAACCTGTAGAATCTAAGAAGGAGAGTGCCGATCATGTCCCATATATGAAGCTCTCTCCTTCAATGTAGTCAAAAATAACCAAGCCCAAGAATTCCATCAGACTTAGATAATAAAAATGTCAACCCTAGTTCATGTTTTGTCTTGGTAAAGACCTACACCGTGAAAGAATCCATTTATACATGAATTCCAAATTAAATTGATGAGAAAAGATCTTTGATATCCAACTGGGAATCCTTAACATCCAAAAATTACTAACCTGATGTTTCACAACAAGTTTCCCAATTGTGACATCATCTTTACTTAAGAAACCAGATATTGATCCACTACCATATTGGATCTCACAAGATTCTTCTTTACAAACAAAAAATGATATATATTAATTGTTTAGCAACTTCCTTAATATCCCCATGTAAGTAGACTAACTAAGTGAGGTTGAGGGTTTGAAGTAGAGTACCATCTTCTTGGTATGTGCTTGACTTTGATCATATGACTTGTATCTTGAATGAAAATAGCATGCTAGTTGCACTATAAAATCATTGTTAATCATTGTTAGAAAAATAACCACAAAATCCTCTTTATTTAAAATAATCCTTCTAGATATTTCAAGACAAGATATTTTAGCTAATTTCTAAGGGAGCTAATTTCACTATCCAAACAACCATCAATCTATTTACTATATATAATTTCCCAGAATTCAGAATTTGAATGTAATGAAACTAACCATAATTATCAAATGTTTAACACCAAAATGTAGTACAAAATGAATTGTTTGATAGCAAATGTGTTTTGATAAACCAAATATACCCTTGATATATTGATTTAATTAACAAGGAAAGATCAAACCAGAGACAACAAGATAACATTCATTAATTCAATTCAATAAACAATTGAAACCAAAATTCGGTCACCAATTATAACTTCATTCTATTGATCTTCAAAAATATTTTATGATACATTTCAAAGTTTTGTCCTAAATGACATTTCAAAAAGTGTCCTTTTAGTTACCCACTTTTAACATAAATAAAAAATTCTTAATCTTCGTTGTTTACATAGGATTACATAAAAGCAATGAAATATGAGAAACGAAGAGAAATGATCAGATGTTGAAGTCCAGAGCACTCACAAGATATGGAAGTCCATTACTGATCATAAGGTACCCATGATCATTAAAATCTGGCAAGGTCCTCTCTCCATGATAATATCTTCAAGGCTTGGTACTTCACTACAAGGCCTATTCTTCGGGGGGAGATAGATATGTCTGCTCCCATTGGTATAATGTGTAATCATGAGGCCATTTGTACTCCTAGATTTTTTTTGTGTTTTCTAAGTGACTCTTCCATTTGTTTTCTAATAACGCTTTGGCATCAGTGATGAATTTTGAGCATCTAGCATCTAGTGCAATTATTCCATCTAAGGTTAAATTGATACAATGAAGATTTATCTCACCATCCTTCTATAAATTAGTGAGGAAGTTGGGAAAAAAATGGCTAAACTCATCTATCCAATCCTTGGAGCCTTTCAATTGATCATCATCCCTTAGTATCTTAGGAATGAACCACTACTTTAGTGTGTGAAATGAATCCATTCTTGCCTTGATCTTTTTGTCTTCTATAGATATGTATTGAAATTCATTTGTGGCCATTTAGACCATTTGCTCAGTAGGCTTTAAAGTTGTGGGGGCCTCAACACTCCTTTGTAAAATTCTGCACAATTTCATTAAGGTGTGATGTACAGGTTGTCATTTCTTGAATAAGGGGTCCAATATAGGTACATGGGCCTTTATCTGATCAAATACTTGTGACAAGGAGACATAACATTCATACACATTTTCCAATTTTTCCACAATTAGTTTAACCCTATGCTCCAAGATCCGTTCCAATACCCTGGGGGTTTCTCTCTTTGCTCTTTCCTTTGTTTCTTCATTAGTCTTTTTTCAACTTCTCAATTTCTTGTTTTAGCATATTTACTTGTTCAACAATGATTGCACTTAGATCAATCTGGATGGTAGGAGGTTGGTATATTGTTAATTATGTGCTTTGGCAAGGACTTGTTCCCTTTAACTGCTCTTTCAATTTCTTTTTTTTTTGAATAACCTATTCACTTCATCATTCAGATCAGTTAGTGCTTTCTCATATTCTACCAATCTAAGCTCCATACCTTTATTTGCATCCCTAGTAAGCATTGTTGAGTGCATTGTCATAGTAGCTACCTCTAATGTTGATGTGTCTTGAAGTGTCTTTACCATGGAAATCCCTCTCATTTATTTTTATTTTTATTTTTGAAAAAAAGGGGTAAAAACTTTATTGAAAATTAGAAACCAACATTATAACCACATCAAGGGAAGAAGCCCGAAAAGAACAAAGACCAAAACAAAACAAAGAACCAAGTCATTCAACACCCCCACTGTCCTCAGCAAGAACCCTCTCCAAATCTGTCCTAAGCTCCTAAGGGATCTGAGCCCAATCATCAATCTTCCAATCCTCCAGATGCTCTGAAGCCCACTTGGCCAGACAATTAGCAGTCATGTTCCATTCATGTGGAATATGGAAAAAGGACACCCTTTCCATAAGAGTACCAATCTGCAAAACCTGTTGCACTAGAACTGCCAACTACCAATTCACATCCGACATCCTCCCTTGATTGAGTAAATTAATCAAAACCTATGAATCAGATTCACAAATAACCCTATGCCACCCCAGCTCATAGGCCTTCTCTAAGGAAGAATGAATCACCTAGCCTTCCATAAGGTTGATAGTCTGTGTCCCCTTATGAATGGAAAAGAGGAAAACCACTAAGCCAGAAGAATCCTGGCCTACCCCACCAACTCCAACAGGGCCAGGATTTCCCCTAGAAGAACCATCAGTATTAACCTTCAAGGTTCCCACAGGGGGAGGTTGCTAGTTCCCCTGCCATTGGACACACTGCCCCACCCGCCTACCTTTCTGGCCACAAGATGCAATAGGGGTTAACCCCTGGATGCCAAACCAGGCCACCAACTCTGCATCTTTCTTCTCCAGCAGAAACTCCACATCCCCCTTGGCTTGAATAGTCTCTTGAATCATCCCACGAACTCTAAACCGCACTTGTTGAACTTGCAACAAACCCCCTCTAAAAATCCTCCTATTCCTTTCCATCCAAATCTGCCACAACAAGAAAATAGGTCCTACTTGCCATGCATCCTACAAAAAGGAGGCCCTCAAGGGAGGTCTGCCCAAGCTAGGCCAAAAATACACTAAGGAGGAATCATGAACACAAGGACTATTCCAAACACTCCACCAAGAATGCTAGAGCTGCAAGGCGAAAGGACACTGAAACAAAAGATGTGAAGAGTCCTCTTCATCTTTCCCACACAGCAAACACTTAGATGGGCCTTGAAACCTACGCTTTTGGATATTTACCCAAGTCAGACACTTGTTCCAAGCCAAAATCTAGGCAAAGCTATTACACTTCAGCCAAGAAAACTTATTCCATACCTTCTTCCAACAAGGAACTTTTTCCCCCACAAACCTTTGAGAAAAAAACCTCCAATAACCTGATGCAACCGTGTAGTGACCTTTCAAATTAGGAGACCAAGCAAGGATATCCCTGTCCCTAAGGGGATTTCACTATCTACCCAAGAGAATATTATGCAGAATTTTGCATTCCTCCACCAAACCAATCGCTGACCACTCCTTAGGAGTCTTCCACCTAGCACCCACAAGTTGACCTTGAAGAGAAAGCACCTTAAAATCACTTACCCTTGTCCAGCCAGCATCACTGAAACTCCTACTTAGGGCCCCCAATTCAGGGAACTAAGTGAGGATGGGAGGATGACCATCCCAAGAGTCATACCAAAACTGAACCTCCATCCCATGCCTACAGATCCAAAATAAGCCATCCTTAATGATCACAGCTCCCTTCTTGAGAGTAGCCCAAATAGTCGAGCCCTTACCTAACAAGGGGTAGTGGGGAATATCTTCCCCAAGAATATCCTGAAAGTACTTATAGGAAAGATTCCTAGCCCAAATCCTATCCTTCTCCATGCACCATCTCCAATAAAGTTTCACCACCAATTCCATCCCTACCAGTGAGGAATTCCTCAACCCCAAACCACCAAGTTGCTTAGGACAACAAACTGTATCCCATCTAAAAAGACTCCACTTTGAAGACATCAAACTACCATCCCATAAAAACTATCTTTCCAAAGAGTCCAATTCCATAACAAAGCCTTTCTAAGCCACTTGAAGCATACACTAATAAATGGGAAGAGCTTGGACCATAGACTTTAGCAATTGAACTTTCCTAGCAAAGGACAACCATCAGTTGGTCCAGTGAGTAACCTTCAATTAAAATTTATCCAAGATAGGCAGCCACGACTCCCTCGTTAATCTACCCACCGTGACGAGAACCCCAAGGTAATACAAAGGAAGAGTCCCAATCTAAAATTGTAGAAGCTGAGCAATTCTCCTCTGGATAGGATTCAGAGTATTAAAGAAATAGATGGAAGACTTGTCCTCATTAATTGATTTCCCTGAATCCTCAAGATACATATCCAACACCCTGCAAATATTTGTTGCCTCCTAAATAGTGGCCACTCCCATCAAGGCAATATCATCCACAAACTACAAGTGGGATTGAGGGGGTAAATCACCTCCCCACTGCCACCCCTGAATAAGGCCCAGCTCTACCTGATGTCTCAGAAGGTGTCCCAAGCCTTCCACCAGCAGAATAAATAGGTAAGGGGAAAGAGGGTCCCCTTGCCTTATCCCGCGAGAGGCTTCAAACAACTTTGAATGCTCCCCATTAGTTAAAATAGAAAAAGAAACTGACGTGATGCAACTCATGACCCATTGAATCCAATCATCTCCAAATCCAAAAGTAGCCATGACCTTCTGAAGAAAAGACCATTGGACTCTATCATATACCTTTGCCATATCGAGCTTGATAAACATAGCCTTTTCTCTAGAAATAGCCATAGAATGGATGGTCTTAGTAGCTATAACAATACCATCCAGAATCTATCTACCCTCCACAAAACCACTTTGCTCCTCAGAAATGAGTAACTACAACCACTTTTTCAACCTATTAGCAATTAGCTTCAAAATAATCTTATACACCACATTGCAAAGGTATATAGGCCGAAATCGGCTCAGCCTATCTGCTCCATCACACTTGGGAATAAGCGCCAGAAAGGTGGAATTCATGGCCTTTAGCATTTTCTTATTCCGCTGCGACTCTTTGACCACCTCTAATAAATCAAGTTTGATGATCTCCCAAAACTCTTGGAAGAATTCAATCGAGAAACCATCAGGTTGGGGGCTTTTCCTTTCTTCATCTAAAACACCGTCACCTCCAATTCTTTAAGAGTGATCTCACCCATAAGATCCTCCCTCATCTCCCTAGACACTAGATGAGGGATGCACGAGAGGACCTGAGCCTCCTCCACTGAGTTCCCCTGCAAATCCTCCTTGAAAAGGGAAGAAAAATAATGAACAACTTCATCAGAAATACTCTGAAAGGAGTTCAAAGTCTCTCCCCTAGCCGTGATCAAAACAAGAATAGAATTACCATGCCTCCGTGCCTTTACCGAATTAAAGATGAAAGAAAAATTTTTATCCCCCTCTCGAATCCAATCAATCTGGGCTTTTTGTTTCCAAAAGACCTCCTCCCACAATTCCCATTCCTCCAAAACTTTCAAAGCCCTAGATTCCTCTTGCATCAAAGACTTAGACACCCCATTCTCCCTCATCACCCTTGTAATACCATCCATCTTAGATTGTGCATCAAACTTGGCTTTAAAAACATTCCCAAAATATTGCTTATTCCAACGCTTAAGCTTATACTTAACAAACTGAAGTAGCTTAGTAAAAACATACATTTCCCTACCAAAAGCTGGTCTACCCTCTTGCCACCACTGAGCCACATAATCATGGAGATCAGGATCATGTAACCACATAAGATGGAATTTGAAGGAGGTATTGTAGGGCTTCCCAGCCGAGATGACTGGAAGCTTTATAGGCTAATGGTCTGAGCCCCTCTAGTCCAAAATATATGAGCTAGAGGACCACCTATCACCCACCCAAAAGCAAGAAACCATAAACCGATCTAGTCGCTCTGCAATGTAGTTTTCACCAGTCCTCTAATTGTTCCAGGTAAAAAGACCATTGTTAGGCTTGATATCAACAAGATTCAAAGTAGAAATATTATCCTGGAATAGGAGAGCTGAAGCCTCCAACCTCATGGTACCACCCTGCTTCTTAGCAATCTCAGTGATAGCATTGAAGTCACCCCCAATAATCCACAGAAGGTAAGGATCCATACTTCGTACATAACGAATATTCGACCACAATAGATGCTT